>CAUYQU010031512.1:0-123671 GCA_963574635.1 Cheracebus regulus
CAAAGGATTATAAATCGTTCTACTATAAGGACACATGCACACGAATGTTCATTGCAGCACAGTTTACAATAGCAAAGATCTGGAACCAACCCAAATGCCCATCAATGATAGACTGGACAGGGAAAATGTGGCACATATACACCATGGAATATTATGCAGCTATCAAAAACGATGAGTTTGTGTCCTTTGTAGGGACATGGATGAACCTGGAAACCATAATTCTCAGCAAACTGACACAAGAACACAAAATCAAACATCGCATGTTCTCACTCATAGGTGGGTGTTGAACAATCAGAACACATGGACACAGGGAGGGGAGCACTATACGCTGGGGTCTGCTGGGGGGAAATAAGGGAGGGACAGTGGGGGGTGGGGAGTTGGGGGAGATAGCATGGGGAGAAATGCCAGATATAGGTGAAGGGGAGGAAGGCAACAAACCACACTGCCACATGTGTACCTATGCAACAATATTGCATGTTCTTCACATGTACCCCAAAACCTAAAATGCAATAAAAAATTTAAAAAAAAGAAATATAATTAAATATTGGAACCTAATAATGTTACTGATTTGCTGCAATCACACGATAAAACTTGAATGGATGAGGAGTTGCTTCTTATAAATAAGCAAGGAAAGTGGTTTCTTCAGATGAAATCTACTCCTGGTGAAGACAATGTGAACACAGTTGAAATGTTAAGAAAGGATATAAAATGTTTATATAACCAGAGTTGATAAAATTGATCTCAATTTTGAAAGAAGCTCTGCTGTGGGTGAAATGCTATCAAAGAGCATTGGATGCTACAGAGAAATCTTTTCTGATTGATGTGACAAACGTTGTTTTCTTATTTTAAGAAACTGCCACAACCATCTGCAACCACCACCCTGATCAGTCAGCAAGCATCAATATTAAGATAAGTCCCTCCCCTAGCAAGAAAGATTATGACTTACTGAAGCCTAAGATGATTATTAGCATGTTTTTTAGTAATAAAGTATATTTTAGTTAAGGTATGTAGTTTGTTCTTTTTAAACATTTTGCAATTGCGTGCTGAATAAACTACAGTACTGAATAAACTACAGTATAGTACAATCATAACTTTTACATGCATTTGAAAACCAAAAGAATTATGTGACTCTCTTGCAATATTAGCTTTATTGTGGTGGTTTGGAGCTGAACCACAATATCTTCAAAGTATATCTATTTCCTTTTGGTTTACTACTTGGTTTCATTACTAAAATAATTGCTTAAGTAGTCACTTCACTTTTACCAAATACAGTTGTCAAAAATATTTACCTAAAAGCTACTAAAAATCATCTAGTCTGATCTCTCATTTTATAAGGGGAATCCCTTGTTCGCAGAAGTTAATTGATTAACAAAAAACTACTGTTAGCTAATGTTTGGTACAGAAACCTAGACTCCTAACGATAAGTTCACTGATCTTTGCAATAGCACACTTTAAGAATCTGACGTAGTAGCTAGAGGACCAGTTAATGACTAAAGATAATTTTAACTGTCCTCAAATCAGACACTGATAATAATCTATAATATAGGCAAAAGAATGTATTGAACAACTGTCCTCAATGTTCTATAGAGAACAACAACAAAAAAAGTGATATGTCAATTCCCTCAAAAATTCTAATAAAGCTAGTAAAATAAATATCCAGAATAAGAATCAAATATATAATAAGTAGCCTAATACAGGTACAAAGTGAAAAGTATACTTGTTTCAAAAGAAGAAAAACAAAAAAGAGCCACATCCTGCAGAATAGAATGAGACCAGTGACACAACCTAAAATGTCAGGAGGAATTTTCAAAAGTAAAATGGTGGTTATGAAACAGGGGAATTTTGTTGAAGAAAACTATTAAAATACATTTTCTATGATCATATAAATTTATTTCAGAAAATAAATATTCAAGTGTCATAAACTCTATGTTTAGGGTCTAGGAAAGAAATGGAATCCAAAATTAGTATTTTCTAACAATAATTTAAAACAATAGCTACAATTTTATGGGAACTTACCGTGGGGCAGATATTGTTCAAAGTTTATCGATATGTAACACACCACTTACCAACAACAACAAAAATAAGCCTATTTGTTTTCATGGTTCTGTGAGCTGACTAGGCCCCGCTGGGTGAATATTCTGCTTCATGTTGCACCACCTGTGACTACAGTCCTGTGCATGCTCAACTTGCCTGCAATATCCAACATGACTCTCTCACATGGCTGATCTTTGGCGTTGTTGTCTGGGAGCTCACATAAGAGTTCTGATCCAGGACACTTTGATTTTCCTCCATGGAACCTCTACTCTTGACTTGGGCTTCTGATAGCAGGGAGATACTTTCTAAGAAGAAATAACTCAAGCATATAAAAGTGGAAGCAGAAAATCTTTTAAAGGCTAAGTTCAGAAGTAACACAGTATCGCTTTTGCCACATTCTACAGGTGAAGACAATTTCACAACAGTGCAGATTTAGAGGAAAGAAACTGGATTGACCCTTTAATTTAAGGAGAGGTAAAAGATGTGCAGCCATCTTAATCCAGCAATCTTTTATAAACTCAATCAATCTAACAAAAGCTCTGGAAAATTAATAAGAAACTTGAAGCACAGAGAGGATAATAGGTCAACTTTCAAAGTAATTATAACAAGGACTTGGCAGAAAAAGTACTTAGATATCCTTTTTATAAATGGTACATTCATTACAGAGACTATTTACATGCATCTAAATTAAGCTTGATATATAAAAAGAAACAGAAAGAGTTATAAACATACTCTTTTAAGAAAACATATTTACTCTAGGCTTAAGTATCCTTTTTCTTTTCCTCTCATTCTTTCTACCATTCCTCTATTCTTCTTTTCCTACTCTCTCTTCTATTCTTTTAAATTAAAACACTGTTACAAGTGCAGAGCTTAAGGCTCAATGTGAGCATATGAAATATATTGTGAGCACATACTGTGTAGTAGGTCCAGTATTCACAAAATTTTGGGAATATCTAACATCTCTGATTAATACTTCTCTGTTGTAAACGATGCAGCTCTTTCAGTAACTTACTAAAAATAGCAAACTTACTGAAAAAAGCAAAATAACAGTAAAAAAATTATAATTTATATATGTATATATGTAATATGTATACTATACATGTAGATACAAAAATTTGATGTAAATATACATACTGTAATACATTTAATAAAGAATGTTTTCTGTATAATCAAAAATTAATATTAAAAATTTACATTTTAAGTCCTTTTTACAAAGACGTGACATATATAATGTGTTTGGATAACTTTCAAAGTGAGAAATAAATAATTTAACTTGGATCCAATATGTCATTGGGTTAATAGTACGATTTTATCATTTGATTGCTCAGATAGGCAAATATATATTATTATTTGGCTCTGATTTGGAACAAACTGTTTAAATTCTCCATACTTCAGTTTTTACTCATCTGTAAAAAAGGGAACTTAAAAGTAATTACTTCATAGAGCTGTGGTGAGGTTTAAATGTGATAGTCTATCAGAATAATTACTGACATATCAGTAATTGTTCGATAAGTGCTGGCTCTAATTATTAATATTAGCTATGTTTAAATACCATGCAGTCTAATTTCTACTGTATCATCACTACTGCAGACCATTTGTTTTTGTTCATTCTTGTGGATATCCTAACATATACAACTCGAATTACATATTAATTTCTTAGGGCTGCTATTACAAAATGCAACAGACTGAATAGCTTGACAAATTAACTTTCTCACAATCCTGCTGGCTTGAAGTCTAAGATCAAGACGCTAGAAGGAGGGGCCTGAGGCAGAGCAAGAGGGTAGAATAGATGGCACCATTCCTCTACCCTACCATCAATTGAACAACTACCTACAAAGAAGTTGTACATCTTTGTAGATGTACAACTACCTACAAAGAAAAAAAACCTTTATAAAAACCCAAAACAGATTATCCCTTTTAGTGCCTGATTTTATCTTCATATCACTGAAAGAAGCACTGAAGAAACAGAAAAACAGATGTGAATCACTGATGTAACCCCTCCCCCACCCCTGGCAGCAGTTAGTTGCCTGGTGCAGAGAGCATCTTTGGATACTGGGGGACGGAAAACACAGCAACTGTGAGGGCACTGAAATCAGTGGTGTCCTATTAGAGCTGAACGGAAAACCAAACTAAACTCCGTCGACACCCACTCATGGAAGGAACATTTAAACCAGCCTTAACCATAGAGGAATCACTGATCCCAACAGTCAGAACTTGAATTCTGGAAACCTCACCACCGAGGGCTAAACTGCTCAGGGTCTCTGAGCAAACCTGAAAGGCAGCCTAGGCCATAAGGACTGCAACTCTTAGGCAAATCCTAGTGCTGAACGGGGCCCAGAGACAGTAGAAGGGAAGGTATGTAACCCACCAACACACTAGCTGGGGCAGCTAAGGGAGTCCTGGTATCATCCCTCTTGTCACCCAGGCTGCACAGCTCCAAAATGGCGATGAGAGTGATCTCTGGTAATGTCCTCACTGCTACACTCTCTCCAGTGCCATGACAGTTCACAAATGACATGGCAATGTCAGGAAGTTACCCTATAGGATCTAAAAAGGAGAGGCATGAATAACCCATCCCTTATTTAGCTTATCATTAAGAAATAACCATAAAATGGGAAACCAGCTGCCCTTGGGGCTGCTCTGTCTATGGAATAGCCATTCTTTTATTCCTTTATTTTCTTAATAAACTTGCTTTCACTGGTTTCGCCACCTGCAAATTATAGAGCCCCAGGTTTTACCACCTGCAGATTATAGAGCCCCAGGGCCTTCATCAAATATAGGTAGTGACACAGAGTGGTTATAGCATGCCTTGGACAAGATCTCAGTTCTCGCCTGGCTTCAGGTCTGACCCAGCACAGTAATAGTCATGGCCACAGGGGCACCTGTGTAACTATATCCCCAGCTTTAGGTGGTTCAGAACAGAGAGAGAGAGAGACTCCATGTTTTGGGGAGATAGTAAGGGAAGAAAACAATAGTCTCTGTTTGATAATCCAGAGAATTCTCCTGAATATTTTCCAAGACCTTCAAGGAAGTACCTCTATGAGTCTGCAAAAACCACAGCATTGTTTGGCTTAGGTTGTCCCCTAAAATAGACACAGCTTAGATCACAACATCCAGAATTTTTTTGAACTATCTGGAAATGATTCTCAAGAAGGATGGGTACAAACAAAAGCCAAACAGTGAAGACTACCATAAATACCTAACCCTTCAGTGCCCAAACACCAAAGAACATCTACTAGCATCAACACCACCCAGGAAAAAGTGACCTTGCCAACTGAAGCAAATAAAGTCCTGGACAAGCAGATATATGTGACCTTTCAGAGAGAAAATAGCTGGGTAGAGGAACCTTAAAGTAATTCAAGATAACACACAGAAGGAATTCTCATTTCCATCAGATAAATTTAATACGTAGATTGAAATAACTAAAATAGTAAAGCAGAATTTCTGAAGCTGAAAAGTGCAACTGACATACAAAAGAATGCATCAGAATCATTCAATATCAGAATTTATCAAGCAGAAGAAAGAAGTAGTGAGCTTGAAGACAGGCTATTTGAAAATACACAGTCAGAGAAGACAAAAGAAAAAAAAAATGAAGCTTGCATACAGGACCTAGGAAACAGCCTCAAAAGAGCAAATTTAAGAGTTATTGGCCTCAAAGAGAAGGTAAAGAATGAGAGAGGGACAGAAAATTTATTCAAAGAGATACTAACATAGAACCTCTCAAACCTAGAGAAAGATATCAATATCCAAGTACAAGAAGGCTTAGAAACACCAAGCTTTTAGAGAACTGATACCATCCTACTCAAACTAGTACAAAAAACAGAGGATAGTTAAGTACTTCCAAACTCATTCTGTGAGGCCCGTATTACCCTGATACCAAAGTTAGACAAATACACCTTCAGAAAAGAAAACTATAGACCAATATATCTCATGCATATTGATGCGAAAGTCCTCAACAAAGTACTAGCAAACTAAATTCAGCAACACATTAGAAAGATCATTAATCATGACTAAGTGGGATTTATCTCTGGGATTCAAGGGTGGTTAAACATACACAAACGAATCCATGTGATACTTCATATCAATAGAATGAAGGATAAAAACAATGCGATATCTTCAATTGACACTGAAAAAGCATTTGATAAAATTTAACATTCTTTCATGATTGAAAAAAATTCAAAAAACTGGGTATAGAAGGAACATATCTTAACATAATGAAGTCATATGTGACAGACCCACAGTTATTATTATAACACTAGATGGGGAAAAACTGAAAGCCTTTCATCTAAGATGTGGAACACAACAAGGTTGCCTACTGTCATTACGGTTATTCAACATAGTACTGGAAGTCCTAGCAAAAGTAACCACTCAAGAGAAAGAAATAAAAGATATCAACATTGAAATGGAAGAAGTCAAAGGATCCTTGTTTACAAATTATACAATCTTGTATATGGAATAACCTCATGACTCCACAAGAAAACTAATAGAACTGATCAACAAATTCAGTTAATTTGCAGGATATAAAATCAACATACAAAAATCAGTAGCATTTCTATATGCCAACAGTTAACAATCTGAAAAAGAAATCAAGAAAATAATATTATTTACAATAGCCATAAAGAAAATTGAATAGGAATTAACTTAGCAAAAAAAGTGAAAGTTGTTTAAAATTAAAAATTATAAAACACTGATGAAAGAAATTGAAGTGGACATCAAAAAATGGAAAAATATTCCGTGCTCATAAATTGGAAAAATCAATATTGTTTAAATGTCCACACTACTCAAAGTAACCTACAGATTCAATGCAACCCCTATGAAAGTACCAATAAAATTCTAAACAGAATAGAAAAAGCAATCCTAAAATTTATATGAAACCACAAAAGACCCAGAATAGCCAAAGTTATCTTAAATAGAACTCGGGAAATCATATTACCTTATTTAAAATTGTATTAGAGATTATATAATTTGGCTCTGATCCCCCACCCACATAAAATCTCAAGTTGTAGTCCCCAGGTGTCAAGGGAGAGAGCAGGTGGAGGTAACTGAATCATGGGGATAGTTTCCACTATGCTGTTCTTGTGCTAGTGAGTGAGTTCTTATGAGATCACATGGTTTGTAAGTGTTGGTAGTTTCTCCTGCTGTCATTCTCTCTCTTGCTGCCCTGTAAAGGTGCCTGCTTTCCCTTCACCTTCTGCCATGATTATGAGTTTCCCGAGGCCTTCCCAGCCATGAAGAACTATGAATCGATTCAACTTCTTTCCTTTGTAAATTACCCAGTCTAAGGTATTTCCTTGTAGCAATGTGAGAATGGACGAATACAAGAGCTATAGTAACCACAACACCATGCTACTGGCATAAAAATTGATAAATACACCAATAGAGCAGAAGAGAGAACCCAGAAACAAATCCACATACCTACAGCGAACTCATTTCTGACAAAGACACCAAGAACCTACGATGGTAAAAAGACAGTCTCGTCAACAAACAGTGCTGGGAAAACCAGATATTTACATGCAGAAGAATGAAAATAGACCCTTACCTCTCACCATACACAAAGATCAAATCAAAGTGGATTAAAGACTTAAATCTGAGACCTCAAACTATGAAACTACTACAAGAAAACAATGGGGAAAATCATCAGGGCATTTTTCTGGGCAAAAACGTCTTGAGCAATATTTCACAAGCTCAGGCAACCAAAGCAAAAATGGACAAATAGGATGACATCAAGTTAAAAAGCTTCTGCACAGAAATGAATATAGTCAACAAAGTGCAGAGACGACCCACAGAAGAGGAGAAAATATTTGCAAACTACCCATCTTACAAGAGAATAATAAACAAGAATATATAAGGAGTTCAAACAACTTTACAGAAAATAAAATTTCATAATCTGATCAAAAAATGGGCAACAGATTTGAATAGGCATTTCTCAAAAGAAGACATATACATGGCAAACAGGCATCTGAAAAGGTGTTCAACATCACTGATCATCAGAGAAATGCAAATCAAAACTACAAATAAATATCATCTCATCCCTGTTAAAATGGCTTATATCCAAAAGACAGGCAATAACAAATGTTGGTGAGGATGTGGAGTAAAAGGAACTCTCATACACTGTTGATGTGAAGGTTAATTAGTACAACCACTATTGACAACATTTTAGCGGTTCCTCAACAAACTAAAATTAGAGCTACCATATGATCCTACAATCTCACTATTGGGTATGTACCCCAAAGAAAGGAAATCCTGTTGAAGAGACAGCTGCACTGCCATGTTTGTTGCAACACTGTTCACAATAGCTAAGATTTGGAAGTGAGCTAATTGTCAATTAACAGCCAAATGGATTTTTTTAAATGTGGTATATATACACAATGGAGTATGATCCAGCCATAAACAAGAATGAGAGCTAGTCATTTGCAATAAAATGGATGAAATGTGAGACAATTATGTTAAGTGAAGCAAGCGACACTCAGAAAGGCAAACTTCACATGTTCTCACTTACTTGTAGGATCTAAAACTCAAAACAATTAAACTCATGGTGGTAAAGAACAGAAAGATAGCTACTAGAGGTTTGGAAGGGTAGTGGGAGTTTGTAGGGGAGATGAAAAAGTTAATTGGCATAAAAAATAGAAAGAATAAATAATAGCTAGAGAGCATAACAGGGTGACTATAGTCAATAGTAATTGTATATTTTTTAAATAACTAAAAGAATGTTGATTAGATTGTTTATAACTCAAAGGATAAATGTTTGAGGGGATGGATGCTCTATTTTCCATTATGGGATTATTTCACATTGTATGACTTTATCAAAATATTTTAGGTACCCCCATTAGCATATATACCTACCGTGTATCCCAAAATATAAAATGTTTTAAAAAGTAGAAAAAAAAAAAAGATGTTAGAAGGGTTGGTTTCTTCCAAGTCATCTTTCCTTGGCTTGCAGATAACTGTCTTCTCCCTGTGTCTTCCCCTAGTCTTCCCCGTGTGTGTGTGTGTGTGTGTGTGTGTGTGTGTGTGTGTGTGTCCTAACATTCTCTTATAAAAAAATCCAATCTTCTTGGATTATGATCTACTCTGATAATCTTATTTTAAGTTAATTGTCATTTGCAAACTCTAATCTCCAAGCACAGTCACACTCTGAGATACTGGAACTTGGGGCTTCAACATATAGACACAACTGAGCTCATAATAAGTAATATGTGAACTCTTTGCAAAGTACTGAACTTTATAAACTAAAATTGTTATACTTACTGTCTTTTGTTTAGCCCTATTTTTAAGGAATATGTCAAAATTGCAAATACTTTTATTTTCCTAAAGTATTTATTTGCTTTTATACTAGCATAACCAAAGAGGGAAAAGAGAATCATTACATACTCAAAGCTGAAATACGTGAGAGTAAAAGAGTTCTCAGGACTTGTCTCATAGAGTTTCATAGTTCTCTCTCCAAGAAAAACTGCCCTGCTACTGTCTTGGTCAATAATAAAGTGTGTCCTGTGCTAATAGTTCCACCTAGCAAGCTATTTGTTTATCTCTTTAAATACTTATTAAGAATTATAAGAATTGTAGAAAACCTAATACTTGAAAACCAATGCATTGTTAAAATTGAAGAAATATGGAAGTATTTAATTTCTAATAGTCTTAGTTTTTATATTATTTAAAGACTATTAATAATTTCAGAAACTTTACTTTTTTCTGAAGTAATCATGTTATGCTAACAAAAAATACCTCTTTACAAATCCTGACTATTAAGTTAAATTCTGTATTACGTAGTGGAGATGAGGCTTCATTTTCAGAATAATTCAAATAAATTAGACTACAGCCTCCATATTTTATCACCATATGATGTTTTAGAACTTTTATTTCTTTCAAGAGCCTTACCTAACTTAAAGATAGACAGGAAGCAAATATTCTTATCTATGTTTTGCAGGTAGGTCAACTAAGTTATTGAGTTTCTTGAGTAGCCTAAAGTGACAGAAGGAATATCTGAAATCCTCTTTGCCTTTGGAATTGAAACTCTTAATTTTTTTGCCTCTGCTCCTCCCTCATACCAGCAAAACTTTCTTTTCTTTGCCAAATTGCTTCCAGGTGTACTACAATATGGAATAGTATGAAAGTAGCTTAATGCAATATCTCCAGCTCTACAAGAAATTAAAAAATCACCATGGGTTGTGTTTGAACACTATTAGCTGAGAATTAGAGATACAGTTTTGCTATCATCACATTCACCATGTCATCAGACCTTCCTGAACAAATTTCCATTCATAATACAATTTTGTAATTTTTTTGGAGGCCTTTGATATTTGAGTAAATATATTAGCACAATATCAACAAAGCATTAATCTAATTGGCATGCTATCAGTTTAATTTAAGGAGATTAAGAAGGTATCAGAAACTGCTTCACTGAAGTCAACTTTAAATTCCCAAAATGGTTCAATGTACATGCATATGCCTGAAAACAATTTGTTATGAATTTAGTGCAAAGTAGCAAGCAAAATATTTGGACAGATGATTTATATGCCCATGTCTTACAAGTTCATTGCTCTTTGGTGTGAATGTTAATCATGCATCAGTTTCACTACAGTAAATAATGGTTTGGTGAAATAACATGATTGAGAAACTATTAAAATAATTGAGATACTGTGCAATGGAGAATAGCTGGGCATTGCCAACAATTAGGTTGAACCAATATGTCCTTTTGTGATACATGCATGTCAAAGTGCCTTGGTTAATTTCTGTCAAAATATATTTATATTCCATTCAATAATTAAAATAGCAACTTCAGATACGAACAGAATTACTCCCAGTTACTCTCAGTAGAAAGAGCCTAAGGAAGGTGAACTTAACAGAAAGAACTGGTAATATTGGAACAATAATACATTCTGTTTATTCTTGTCTTCAACACTGTTGGTTAATATTGTCCTTTAAAGTTAGCTTTAAAGTTACATTGTTCTCCTTTCACTTGCAAGGTAGATATCTATTCATTTTCAATCAACCTTGATACAGTTTTATTCTTTTGCACTGACCTTTTTACTAAATTAAGGTGGGGGCAAAATGGAATCAGAAACCAAAGTTATAGAGTCAGTACTAAAAATAAGACATATAGGCAAAGTACACACTGAGATCCAAATGGAATAGGACGAACAGTTCACATATTTCTAGAAAATAAAGATTCAAAAACCAGAATTTATTCATTAGTGGAATGTAGCATAGTATATTTAAATTTCCTTGGTTTATTGTTTATTAAATATTTAAAGGTTTTATATACTGACCACTAGATTTGAAGAAATCATGAATACCAATCTAATTTCCACCCCTCACCCACTATCTTATATTTTTCAGTTTAACCAAATTGTCTCATTTGGTTGTTGTGATGACCAATAGATGTATGTCTACAGCAAATCTGCATGATTAAGAAACACAAACATAAATTACAAGCCATTATTTCTATTTTAATCGAAACTGTCTTATGGACTTCCAGCTTTGGCTTAAGATATAGAAAAGCTGAACAGAGTGTTGCTGATTCACTATAATGAAAAGTCAAACAAAAGTCAAATAACACTACCATAACTATTCTTGAACATATCTGAGAGTCAAGGCCATAGGGAAACTAACTACTTGAACTCTAAGGGAAGACAGGAACCATCAAAAAGAGGTAGAACACAAGCACTGCTTTACCTAGGGCAGGGCAAAGGAGAAATCAGAGCCAATTGACAAGTGGTTGATATGAAATCAACTAAAATTATTAACAAATTGCTAAAAGATGAGAGTGGGCTAAGGAGAAAATATAAACCCTTGAGACGGGAAGCACCTGGAAGTTTCACACCAATTCACGAGCTCTTATCCAAGGTAAGAACAGCAAAACCCATTGACCTGAGGGTACCCATAAAGATCCATTCTTGTTGAGGGAAGGATAAAAGGTTATACGCTCCCACAAGAAGACTTTTTTTCTCCCCCTGGGAAGAGGAGACACATAATCATGGGCAGACATCATTGAAAAACACCTACTATATACAGGGAGGTGCAGAATTACTAGGGAAACACCAGTGTCTAGACAAAGAGATACAGGATCTACTTAATATTAAGTTAAATAACAATAAGGGAATCTAGGCCGGGTGCGCTGGCTCACACCTGTAATCCCAGCACTTTGGGAAGCCAAGGCAGGTGGATCACTGGAGGTCAGGAGTTGGAGACCAGCCTGGTCAACATGTCAAAACCTTGTCCCTACTAAAAATACAAAAATTAGCCAGGCATGGTGACCAATGCCTGTAATCCCAGCAACTTGGAACACTGAGGCAGGGAGAATCGCTTGAACCCGGGAGGCGGTTGCAGTGAGCTGAGATTGTGCCATGCACTCTAGCCTGGGCGACAGAGGGAGACTCTATCTCAAGAAAAAAGAAAGAAAGAAAGAAAAGAATAAGAGAAATTGACCTATCCTTTCACCCACATAAAGCAGTAAGCACTATGTTAAACAACCCAATCTAGAAAGAGGCCTTTTCTGAGGTTCCAAGCAAAGGAAGCATACATCTCAGTCCCCCACCAAGTAAAAGGTAGCACCAGAAGAATTTGAAGCTAATTATGCATTAAAGCTAACACTAGTAAAAGCAAAATATATTGAGATTAACTGCTGATTCTATTGAGTCAGACCCCACTATGGTAAAAGCCCACTGGAAACAGAAGCATGCCCATTTTCACACATAAATAATATTTACCTCGGTCTACATGACTGTACAAGGTGTCACAGCTTCAACCAGAGATTATGAGACTCAAAAAAAGCAAAATTAAAATAACTACTCTTAAAATATAATACAATCAACTAGAACCCGAAATGGCCACTTGTTGAAACTATCAAACATTTAAAATTACAGTGATTAATATGACAAAGACTCCAGGGGAAAAGGTGATGGTGTGCATTAAAGACAGAGGAGTAAAGCAGAAATATGAATTCTATAAGAAACGGTGAAATTGAAATACCAGGAAAAAATGAGAAAGATGAAGTAGACCTCACAGGCTCACCAGTAGATTTAGCGCAGCTGAGGAAAGAGTATGTAAACTTCAAGAGAGATCTAGATAACAGAACGGTAGATTCTGCAGATAAGTTAGATACTTCAGTGTCTTTCTGTGTCTGGATTATTTCACTTTGCATAATGTCCTCCAAGTTTGTCCACATTATCTCAACTGACGAAATTTTCTTCTTTTAAAAGGCTGAGTATTTTCCATTATGTACATATATATATACACACACACCAAAAATAATTTCACTTATAAAAGTAGATAGTAGGATGATGATTACAGAAGCTGGAGGCTGGTTTGGGTGGGGAAAGGAAGGGAGTAGGGAATTACCTGTCAAAGAATACATATTTTCAGTTAGGTAGGAAGAATAATTTTGAGATTTAGTGCACAGTACAGTGATTATAGTAAATAATAATCATGTATTATACATTTCAAAATACATTTCAAATAACTCATCAACAAATGATAAGTGAGATAATGGATATGTCCATTAGCCTAATTTAATAATTTCACATTGTTGGCATATGTCAAAACAACACATAGCACCTCATAAAGATATACAATAATTTTCCCCTAAAATATTATTAATAAAATTAAAACCAAAAATATAAAATATATAAGCAAATAAAAGAAGTACTCCTTTGTCCACTGTTTTCTGAGGTTCTTAGCTACTTCTTTTGGGAGATTCTTCTTTTACTAAAAGAAAAACATTTTTATGGAGATTAGCAGCAGGATTCTGTTTTCTTCTTGCACAAATATATTTGTAGGGCTGACAATCAATTCATGTCTCCAACAGCCTATTTTAATCCACAATATTGGCTCCTTTAACAGAGAATTTCTCTCAGAAACATGGTTGTTTCTATATCTATTTGATTCCAGTTTGCTCCATGAGCAAATAGTTTCACATACAATGATTTTTGAAAACTGCCTCTCACTATAGAAATATTTCAGGTAACTTGAGCTTATCAAGTTTCCTTGAAAATATAAGCCAGTATTTTCTTTTTCTTGAAAAGACTTGTTTTTCTGGAAGAGGAAAACTTAATTTACTTAGTCATTTTAACGAGAATTTTGAAAGCCATGCCATAGGTTATTTTCAGCATTGAAGCTAAATTGTCATTATACTTTCTTACAAATATCACTTATGAATTTTATTTTTGTCTCAGAGAGTATGAGGAATAGTTGCACCTTACAATTCTGAATGTCTGTTTGCTCTCTATTCCAATTTATTCTCATTTGTGAACTTTTTAATTCTTATGGAGTCTCTCTCTCTCTCTCTCTCTCTCTTTCTCTCTCTAGTTCTTTGTTTAAAATAGTCAATTCAACCAAGGCACATCATAATAAACTGTCTCCTAATTAAACTACAACTCTACAACTTCATAGTACATAATATGTTTTCTAAATATTTTCAGGCGAAAAAGTGTCAAATGTTTTATCGCAGATTGATATGAGTTGCTATTTTGCCATTGTTCTTGCCAACATTAACATATTTATACATGTATATGTTTATTTTTATTAAGATAGCTCCACTTCTATGTACCAATATTTGTCAGCTTGTGCTAAGTTATACTGTAGTAATAAGTCAAAATATTACAATACAAAACAAAAGTATTACAAAAGTTTATTGCTTGCCCACAATGCATTTTTTTTTTGTATGGCATCTGGTGGTGAGTTTATAACCCTTATGAGTGTTCTAGGTGTTCTGCTTCATATATTTACTAAATTTAAGGATACAGGCTAAAGGAATATTCCGGATAGATGACATATGATTATGGCAGAGAGAAAACAGCACTACACAGCAGTGTCTAAAGTTCCCCCTCAAAAGCTCCCTTTGTCATTTATACTCACACTGAATTGATCAAATGAGTGAAAGGGACAGGTGGTTTCAATTAATTGGATAAGGAGGCTACTGGCCTATGAAGACCTTTGGTCTTAACACTATGATGACTTGTAATTAATGACTTATCTGTTTCTGTGCCACACCTTCATCTAAATATACATGTTAAAGGCTACACATATTTTAAAAAATAAAAATAAGAGTGTAATGTGACACAATCCTTGACCAAAAAGAAATAATAATAGATAGCTTTCATCATTTATTTTCAGAAAAAGACAAATTATATGATCTTCAATAGGTTTTCAGAACCAGTGTATGAGGTTCTTATGCAGGATGTTCAAATACAATGTTACACACACACACACACACACACACACACACACACACACACACAATCTTAAAGAGCCTTTTTGAATAAAAGAAATCTTTAACATTGTATAGTTTACAATACAACATATAGCTGGACTTGCTAACACCAAATTAGTTTGTTTGCTAGAGCTTAAAGAAGAAATTACTAAACTGACATGACCAGAGATTCCATATATTTCTCCATGATCTTAGATATAAAAAATGTACCCTACAGAACATAATAAAATTTGTTTACAAGCATTGGAAGGTAACATGCAGACGAAAATTAAAGGTAATTTTTCTTTATCTTAAATGCCAATTTTATTACTCCATTGCCACATTCCTAGATTTAATATTTAAATATAAACACTTTTCACATGAAAAAATGTTTCTTTTTACATGAAGTAGAAAATACATGTGAAAATATTAGAAATGGAAATATAAATGAGAAAATCAATCTTACGTCTACTTCTGAAAATATTTAGAAAGCATCTTCATGCAGTACTAAAACTTTGGTTTCTATGCTGCTTTAATTAAACAGTATTATCTTCAGCATTATAATTTTTAAATCTAATGAATAAAAATATTTACTCAGGAACAAAGAGAAATAATGGAATCATCTTCACCATCATCAACATGTTATTATACATCTAGTTAAATGTTTCTTCCTCCTCTAGATGGCGTAGTTAAAAGTGAGTGTACACCTGGTTTTGCACAGAAGGAGCAAAGTGAGGACATCAACAAAACAAGAATAGTGTTGATGAACTGCTGTGCCTGCAGTGTAATGCTCTACTTTTCTAGTTAGCCAAGGGCAGCTTAAAAAGATAATTGTTAAGGTAAATTAAAAAGTGGATACAAATCTAGATAATTCTGTTACCTTCATACTATAATAGTAACATTTATCTTCTTATTAAAATTTATTTTAATACTTGATCATTCAGCATTTGGCTAAACTGTATATGTGTTGAACCCCTATAAAATTTCAACACACATCACTGCGTATTTTTAACTCGTATACATACACAGCTACTTTTCTCTCATTACCTTTTTTAACCTCTAACTTCTTGTTAAATTGGCAAGAGTGCTTATGAGTAAGTCAGCCATATGCCACATCTGCTACTCCCTCACAAAGCTGCTGTCCTGTTTCATCCCTTACCACCCTTTTCTTTTCCCTTCCTGGTCTTGTCACACTCAGCCTCTTGCACTTGGTATAAAATGTGCTGTTCCTTGAGCTTTTGTGCTAAAATGTTCCTTCTGGCTGGAATACAACTGACATCCCCAGATATTTGCTTGGCTTTGTGCCTCAACCTTGTCAATCAGATTTCACTTTGTAAATGAGATTGACCCTAACAACCTATTTAAAACAAAAACTCTGGCCCCAAGCTCGTCCGATTCCCTTAATCTTCTTCTTCATTTTTCATTTTTGTATTGCATTTATCACCTGCTAAGTTGCCATAGATTGCACACATTTATTGTGTTTATTGTATATTCTTGCTGTCTTCCCCAAACCCTTCCAAAATAAATTCTTCAAGGATGGGGACCTTGGTCTGTTGTGTGCCTTATGCTTAGTAGTAGATTTTCATTAATTTTTTTTTTTTTTTTAGGAAAGAGTGAATCAGCTTTAAAATGGAGCTTTGAGCACCATTACATATGAAATGGTGATTATGCTACTCATAATTCATGTGGCCTAAAGGGCTTAATTCCCCATAGCACTTTTTAAGCTCCAGGCAGAGCTCCTACAAATGTGCCAATAATGTAGTTTTTATAAAGAAGAAATTGATGAATAAATAATTTCTTCAGTAAAAAGGAGGTGGCAAAAGGATTCTAACTAGCTAGGTTCTCCTCCTCCCTGCCCTGTAATTTAATTAGTTAAATTACAATTTAATTTTAGTTAAATTATAACTAAAATGTTATAATAGTAGCTAAATGTAAAATGTTAAATTGTAACTAAAATGTTACAATTTAAGCATGTGATGTAATGGTCATGACTAAGTTATTTTTTAATTTACTTTATCTCAAGGCTTTTTTTGTGTGACAATGAACTCATTATGTGAATTCAACCCACGACTTTCACATGGAGGGAGCAAAACCAAAATAAAAACAAAACAATTTCCCTTTTTTTACATTAGGGTTAAATGATATGAAAAGAATTCCTCTATAGATAATAGCCATGGTAAATTGATTTATGCTAATGATGGTATTAAAGATGTTTTCAAAATATTATAAAATGACTTACAGGACTTAGTTATCTCTTCTATGCATATCTGTCATTATAACTTTATAGAAAAAATGTGGGTTCATTTGCAAACCATCCACTTTCTACAATTTTAGATGCTGTTCTCTCTCAATAAATAAACTATTTTGTGACAAATCAACTTAGAAATGTAGCATCCATTTTTTATTATACATAATATCTGTGTTCCCTACCTCCCCCCTCCCCGCCCCCACACAAATTCACATGGGACAGGCATATTGTCTGCTGTGTTTCTGTGTCACCAAGGCCAAATGTCAAGCCAGCCATTATGTGTTAAATCAGAAACAGGATTAATCTTAAGAATTCCAGCATCATTTGTATCTAAGCATAGCAACTTCAAATCAATATTGTTTCACTGAAATTGTCAGTGCTTTATTAAGGAAGTGATATTATGTACAGTAGTACCTTCTGCTTTTGTAACTTATGAGCTTCATCATTCATGCATATTATTTAACTCTAATTATGCATATAATTAGGGTAACAGCCACCTCTTGGAACATTTTTGAGGTTTAAATGAGAAGAAGCTGGTAAGGCACCATGTAAGCAATAATTACTAGTTAGCACTTAAGCTAATTTGGGTAACTGCATGTAAAGTTTGAGGCAATTTTTTGAGGCTGCATCATGCAGACCAGAGAATAAAGTCTCTCTAGGCCAAACTAAAGCATCAGCAGGACTTGACATTGTCTACAGCAGTGAACTTTTCACTAAATAAATGCACCTCTATGAGCAGACTTAGACCAAAACATAGAACACCATCAGTGCTATGCTAATGTGAAGTTGCTGTGCTTAGATACAAATGATGCTAGAATTTAAAGATTAATACCGTTTCTGATTTAACACATAATGTCTGGCTTGCCACTGGGCTCTGGTGACACAGAAAGAAACAAAGCAGACACTGTGCCTGTTGACTCCTCAATGAATTCTCTAATGACCACCACCCCAAAGATAGCTTCCTACCGGCTTGTTTTGCCTATTTTAGAAAGAGAATTCTAAAATATGCACTTTTTGATGTCTGACTGCTCTCAATCAACATTGTTCATCATCTAGGATTGATTCTTTTTGCACATGGTGGTAGTTCATTTTCTGCTGTAATCTATTCCATTTTCTGATTATGTCATATTATATTTTGTCTCACAGTGTTGATTGAAATTTGTACTCTTTTCAATTTGGGTGCATCCTGCATTTCTACATGAAATAACTTTTGGAAAATATTGTAATGTTATTTTATAAGATGCACATTTATGCAGGATGAATAGATCATCTGTGTTTTCTAAAGATATTTTATAATAAACTCTCAAAGCAGTTCATGATTGTTTCCTTTGTTTCATATCTTCACCAACCCTTGCCATTTTATCTATCTATCTATCTATCTATCTATCTATCTATCTATCTATCTATCATCTATTTATTGAGAGACAGGGTCTCTCACTCTGTCATCCAGGCTGGACTGCAGTGGCACAACCATAGCTCACTGCAATCTTGAGCTGCTGGGCTCAAGTGATCCTCCCAATTCAGCCTCCCAAGTAGGTAGGACTAGAGTGGTGCTATTTTTTTTTTTTAAATGTAGAGACAGAGTCCCTCTCTATGATGCCTAGGCTGGTCTTGAACTCCTGGCCTCAAGTGTTGTAGCCTTCAATGTTCCTCCTGCCTGGACCTCTCACAGCATTGGAATCACAGGCATGAGCCACCACATCCAGCCCTCTGTATTTATTTTTTAAGTTATTCTGGTAAGTAGACAGTCATCTAGCATCACGGTATTAATTTGTATTTTCCTAATGTTAATAAATGTGAACATTTTGTTATATTCATGTTTGTATATTTTTAAATAGGCTTTTTATTCTAGAACAGTTTTAGATATAGAGAATTATTACAATGATCATAGAAGAATACTTATATACCTAATTAATGAACTAATATTGATATATTATTATTAAAAATGGTCCAAACTTAATTCAGGTTCACTCAGGATTTTGTTATTTTGTATGTATGTGTGTATATATATTCAAGTATCCCAGTCAAGGTAGTACATTTAGTGATTATGTTTCATTAGGCTCTTCTTGGCTACACCAGTTCCTAAGATGTTCATTGCGTTTTAGGACCTTACAATTTTAAAGATTGCTGGTCATGTGTTTTGGGAGTAGTCTGATGTATTTCTTTTCTCTTTCTTTCTTTCTTTCTTTCTTTCTTTCTTTCTTTCCTTCTTTCTTTCTTTCTTTCTTTCTTTTTCTTTTTTTCTTTCTCTCCTTCTTCTTTCTTTCTTTCTTTTTCTTTTGTTTTTGTTTTTGTTTTGAGATAGGGTCTCGCTCTGCTGCCCAGGCTGGAGTGTAGTGGCACAATCATTGTTTACTGAAGTCTTGACCTCCCAGCTTCAAGCTATTCTCCCATCTCAGCCTCCAGAGTAGCTGCAAATACAGGCATGTGCCAACATGCCAAACCACTTTTTGTTTTTGTTTTGGAGCGAATAGAGTTTTGCCACGTTGCCTAGGGTGATGTTCAACAAGCGGTTATTATAGTCCTTTGAATTTAATCGTGGAATTGAAAGTTTCTTTTATGAGTCTTCTGTTATGAGTCAGTTACCAGGATACTGTGAGTATAGAATATAACTAATAAAGCACGAGTACAGAATTAAGGACTAGAGAAATTTACTCAAACAACTCCTTAGTTAGCTTTTCTCTACATTGTAATTATGCGATTTATTAGGCCAATTCATATACCTAAAATTTCTCAAAAACTACAGTTTGAGGTACTCTCTAATTATCTGTTTTATTCTTCTGTGCAAATTGGCATCTTATAGAAATACTTTCCTAAATATTATCTAGATTCCAGAAGTTTTCTATAGCAGATAATATAATGCTGTAATGAATAATGCAAACCAATAAACCATCTTAAAGCTATTTCTACTTTATCCCTTGGCTAAAGATTTTTTTATTTACTCCTAAACATACTTAGATCAGGAATTTCATCTAATTTTAAATGTATTGGTGTAGACAGTGCATTGTTTGGAAATGAATGGCTTATATTCTTTATGCAATTTGTGACTACCTTAATAATTAGGCAAATAGGATAACAAACAAGTGTGATGTAATGCGGAATGGAGGAACAGAAAAAGCATATTGAAAGAAAGTTTATTATTTTTTCTGAAAAAAAAATAACATTTTCCATTCCTTGAAAAGAATTGCAATAAGAGAAGTTGTAAGAAAAATGGGATATGTTCTAGAAAAGATGACCAAATATGTCATGAAAAGGGTAATGTGCAAGGAAAGTTATTGTTTTATTCTGCAATTACTAAGAGAAATTTTATATTTCAAAAATGAAACAATAAGAAGAAAGACTAATTATTAAGCAAACTGTAGAATAATAGAATTTTAGTTTGTACAGTAATCTGCATATCAGTTTGCCTTAGCAAGAAATACTAAATTTAAATTACCATTATTGTTCATGTGACTTCTTCAGTATTCATCCCACCTCTCAAACAAATTGAAATGCCAAAACATGATTGTAGATACAGCTAGTCCTTACTTCTTGGCATTCGTATATATATATATTAGAAAGTGATGAATTAAGTATTATAATTTTTGTTGTCTTTAGAGAAAACAATTCAAAATTAGGGAAAAAGTAAAAATCTCAAACTAGCTTTGAAAGCCATTTACCTCCTCATCTTCTTGTTATTATAAAATACAACCAAAGTACTTGGATTTTAACAAAAAGGAAGGCCTCATTTAAAATAGAATCATGCTGCCTAAATTGTGCTAAAGATAATGATAATTCCTATTATCTATATTATGAGATATTTAAAATCACAATCCTCAACACATTACTTTGAAATTTATTCATTTTTTATTGCATTTTAGGTTTTGGGGTACATGTGAAGAACATGCAAGATTGTTGCATAGGTACACACATGGCAGTGTCATTTGCTGCCTTCCTCCCCATCACCTATATCTGACATTTCATTTGTAAACTCACTTTATGAAGGTGTGGTAGAGATGCAAAAACTGTACATATTTAATATGCATAACTTGATGAGTTTGGAAATAAATACACACCCATGAAATTATCAGCACAGTCACAGCCATAAATATATCTATCACCTCCAAAAGTTTCCTCCCACTTTTTATTTCTATTTATTTATGAGTGGTATGGACACTTAGTGTAAGATCTACTCACTTAGCTAATTAAGTACTCATTAAAGTATTGTTAAGTATGACACTAGGCTATACAGTAGATCTCCAGAATGTATCCATCTCAAATAACTGAGACTGAACTCTTTTAGAACATCCTGGCTGCTATTTGGATCCTTACACTTGATACAGCTGCTCTATGTCAAATAATTTCTCTTATTGTTGTAAATTCCAAAGTGTTTATAGTTCGTAACAAATGTTTACAACCATTTAAAATAAACAACATGGGAACAACAAACAGTGTAAGCCCAAACAATTTCTCTAGTTTTAATGCAATGCTGTTTATTTCAATTTAGTTAATACATAAACTATTAGCTATAAAATTTTGGCTACGTTGCACCAAACTTTCTAAAAAATATATATATATATGCTGCAGTAATAGGATTGTGAACACTTATTTCATACAATAATTTTTTCATCTAAAAAATATGTTATTTACTCTTTATACCTTAATCTCTCTTCTCTTTTCCCTCTGCTCTTATTCTTTTTGTATGTATTTCTTCTTTATTTTCCTTAATTATTGCTTATCTCTGTTTTTCTTCCTCTATGTTGTTTGTGAACCTCTTTGTATTAGCCCTTCTTTCTTATCTATTAATGAAGCAATAGAATCTTTCTAAGTAAATCTTGGATACGCACAAATTTTCTTCCTAGAGACCATGTTCATATTATAAAAACACCAAACAATACACATGTGAATGTGGCCTGGGCAAGGCTTCACAGTACCATCACTGGCAAAGGACTGGTTTGATTTATTTTAATCCATGGCTGACAGATTTTTTCTTTTTTTTTAGATGTTTGAAGCCATGTCTTGGGGGATCATTTCTTATTATTATTATTGTACTTTAAGTTCTGGGGTACATGTGCAGATCTTGCAGGTTTGTTGCATAGGTATACAGGTGCCATGGTGGTGGTTTACTGCATCCATCGCCCCGTCATCTACATTAGGTATTTCTCCTAATGCTATCCCTTCCAATCCCCCCACCACCTGCTATTTCTCCCTTAGCACCCCCAGGCCCCGGTGTGTAAAGGTCCCCTCCCTGTGTTCGTGTGTTCCCACTGTTCAACACCAACTTATGAGTGAGAACATGTGGCGTTTGGTTTTCTGTTCTTGTGTCAGTTTGCTGAGAATGATGGTCTCCAGTTGCATTAATGTCCCTGCAAAGGACATGAACTCATCCTTTTTTATGACTGCATAGTATTCCCTGGTGTAAATGTGTCACATCTTCTTTATCCAGTCTATCATTGATGGACATTTGGGTTGGTTCCAAGTCTTTGCTATGTAAACAGTGCTACAATAATCATAGGTGTGCATGTGTCTTTATAATAGAACGATTTATAATCCTTTGGGTATATACCCAGTCATGGGATTGCTGGGGCAAATGGAATTTCTATTTCTAGATCCTTGAGGAATTGCCACACTGTCTTCCACAATGATTGAAGTAATTTACACTCCCACCCACAGTGTAGAAACCTATTTCTCCACATCCTCTCCAGCATCTGTTGTCTCCTGATTTTTAAATGATTAGCATTCTAACTCGTGTGAGGTGGTATCTCAATGTGGTTTTGATTTGCATTTCTCTAATGATTTTTTAAAATAAAATACAATTACAAAAATTAATAAAATATGAAGTGAGAAAAACATCATAAAATATAAGTTTCACTATTAAAGTGGAAACCATCATTCTCAGCAAACTAACACAGGAACAGAAAAGCAAACACTGCATGTTCTCACTCATAAGTGGGAGTTGAACAATGAGAACACATGGACACAGGGAGGGGAACATCACACACCGGGGCCTGTCGAGGGCAGGAAGGCAAGGGGAGGGATAGCATTAGGACAAATACCTAATGTATACAGAGCTTAAAATCTAGATGATGGATTGATGAGTATAGCAAACCACCATGGCACATGTATACCTATGTAACAAACCTGCACATTCAGCACATATATCCCAGAACTTAAAGCATAATAGAAAAATAGTAGGTTCAATAAACATAAATTATTCTCCCAAACTGCTATGTCACTACACCCTTATTCTCACTTTCTGTATCTACATGTTTTACCTGGTAACTAAGAGCTCATACTGGCCCTGGTAACACAGTGGTTTCAGTAACACTGAGCTGGAAACATGTCAGAGGACTACCTGATGGTCTGGTTTAGGCTCAATGAGAAGATGGGAACTAAAGATGTCCTTTTTTCCTTAGCTACTGAAGTATATTAGGGAGGATTTATTCCAAGATTCAGGGAGTAAAAGCACAGAAGATTATTAACCACTGCTAGGCAATAGAATGAAGTTCTCTAAGACTAAAAGAAAATATTTCAATAAAATATTAAATTGTCATTTTAAGATGATTTATCTTTTACTAAAATATGTGTAAATTAACCAATGAATCACATCTCAATAATTAGATCTTGTACATAAAAGTTAGGCTATCCTGTAAACAGCTGACAAAGTAGCTACTGTGCTAAAAAACACACTAAAGGAAGAGTTTATTTTATAAACTCTTATAGTAGATAACTATATTGTTTTAAGGTTATAATACAAGAAGACATTTTAAAAGCAAAAACAAAAATAATGACATTTTCAGTGGTGGCAACAAGAAAATTTGAATAGCAAGCATCTATTTAAAAGCTATGAAACCAATTATTTTCAATATTGGCAACTAATCAGCATAACCTAGAGAGCATTTTTAAAATCCTCCAATTCCTATGTTTGTTGGCCACATATATGTCTTCTTTAGAAAAGCGTCTGTTCATGTCCTTCACCCACTTTTGAATGGATTTGTTTTTTTCTTGTAAATCTGCTTTACTTTTTTGCAGATTCTGGATATTAGCCCTTTGTCAGATGAGTAGATTGCAAAAATTTTTCCCCATTCTGTTGGTTGCCAGTTCACTCTACTGATTGTTTCTTTCACTGTGCAGAAGCTCTTAAGTTAAATTAGATCCCATTTGTCTATTTTGGCTTTTGTTGCTGTTGTTTATGGTGTTTTAGTCATGAAGTCCTTGCCTGTGCCTGTGTCCTGAATGGTGTTGCCTAGGTTTTCCTCTAGGGTTTTTATGATGTTAGTTCTTATGTTTAAATCTTTAATCCATCTGAAGTTAATTTTTGTATAAGGTGTAAGGAAGGAGTCCAGTTTCAGCTTCCTGCATATGCAACAATCCTGCAGGATGCAGGATGTGCACATATACCCCAGAGCCCAAAGTACAATTTAAAAACAAAACAAAAAAACACTGGTTAAATGCAAATGTATCCCATGGCAAGTTTTTGATAAAAAGAAAAAAAAAATCCCCAGTTCCTGCTACCTTACCACCTAAGAAACTGATTTAGTTGCTTTGGTCCAAGGCCTCAGTATTTTTTCTTTTTTTAAACATAATCTCTCCCTGTTGCCCAGGCTGGAGTGCAATGGCACAATCTTGGCTCACTGCAACCTCCATCTCCCGGGTTCAAGTGATTCTCCTGCCTCAGACTGCCAAGTAGCTGGGATTACAGGCGCCCGTCACCAGGCCCAACTAATTTTGTTTTGTTTATGTATTTTTAGTAGAGACAGGGTTTCACCACGTTGGCCAGGCTGGTCTCGAACTTCTGACCTCAGGTGATCTGCCCGCTTCGGCATTCCAAAGTGCTGGGATTATAGGCATGAGCCACCACTCCCAGCGGTCTCAGTATTTTTATAGCCTTCTGAGTGATATTAATCTGCTGTCTGGTTTCAGAACCATCACACTAGATAAGTTCTTCCAAAATTTGTCATTCATCTCACCATCCTGTGTCATATAGTATATATGTTATATGATCTTACATACATGTGTGTATAATATTCATGTGTGTGCATAGACACACATACACACACACACACACACACACACATACATATGAACCACAGCCATGTAGCAGATATTCAATCAGTGATTCATTGATTCAACGACTGACTCACTTTTATTATCCTCCTTTAAAATTCCATAAACTTTCAATAATTGATAATGACAAAACCATGTTCTTATACTAGAACAAAAAAGAATTTAAATAGCTCCTTAGAATTTACAAAGTCTACATAAACGTTGATTTTATTTGATTTGAAATTCAATTCTAATAGTGGATTAATAGTTCTTCTTCATTTAAAAACATTATGTCTAATAATTTTGTATTACATAATTTGCTCTTTAAATACCCTTTTTATGCATAGGGTAGTCATGTAAAATATATAGGTTAAATAAGACAAAACACTGCAAAAATTAAACGAGAAATGGGAGTAAAAGGAAAACAAAATGACTTCATTCATGTTTTCAAATTAGTAATGATACCATTATTCTTTGGTGCCACTTAGTAGATTATTTTTTCTTATTCATTTTATATATTAGTGTGAATTTTCCAAGCTTTAGCATGCCAGAGCAAGATAATTTCCAGCCAAGGGCAGAGATGGAGAACAACATACCATAGGGTGATTTGAAGGACTTTTAATTTGAGGGCTTAATGGAGTAGAAAAAAAAATCTCAAGACAAAAAGAAAAAAATTGCATTGAATAAACCTTTGCTTTGTCTACTGAGAGCTGACAAAGAGGCATGTGACCACATTTTTGGCACAATAATTATACTCTGTATGGCAGAAGTGTATTGGAGAAGATGGCAAGTGTTTCCATCAGAACGTCTGCTAGTCAGTATATCTTAGAACAGATTGTTTAGTTATTTACCAATACTAAAATAGTAATGATGGATTCAATGATGCATTCCAACAAAATCATTAATGTGTATTTTTTAATCCATGAATATAGGTAGTTGCATATACATAATACTCTTAAAGTTTCCAGATTTTATATAATATGTTGTAATCCTCCCTGGTATGCTACCTCAACATTGGAAGCAGTGTTAATTACATTGACATTCGAACTTTTGAACTCCTGCTAATTATAGTATTTGAAAAAATACTTTTGACATATTCCCATTTGCTTCCAACCCCTATTCTCAAATATCCTTTGCGGCAGAACTTTAATTTCACTTTGCTAATTCTCTGTACTCAGAAACCTAATGATATCTTATTGCATCTTAGTCACCACCTTTAGCATGTGAATCTTATTTAACATCTAGATGGTTTGGAGACTTATCTGATTATTTAAAACTGTTTAAGAAAGAAAGAAAATCAGGCATTCTCATTTAAATTCCTCACACTTTTGACTTACTATTTCAAAACGATTTTAAAATATATTCAAAACTTTATGTTGGAAATGTGAAAGAGACACCATCCACTTAAGATGGAATTCATGATTTATTTTCATTGTTATTGATGTGAAAGAAAAAACAAAACAAAGCTCCTATTTGTAACGTCTGTCAGCTTTTGTGCTGTAAATATTTCCATCATGACCCATTAGAAACTACCAAACTGATATTGACTGTTCTGCAAAGTTCTGAAAATTTGGAAATTGAATCTTATAAATCACACATTAGCTCCAGCACACCACTCTGTAACCATGGTTTATTCCTTTACACAAACATTTTTTGAATGTCTCTTACATTCAGATATCTAATAAATGGAAATTTATCTGCTGTGATAAAATATGGCTATTCTCTCCAGGACATATGCAGGGCACTTGACATTCAGAGAAGATCCTCGACCCTGATTTTTTTTTTTCAGTCTGGCTCAGTTGCCTAGGCTAGAGTGCAATGGCACAATCTCAGGTCACTGCCACCTCTGCCTCCTGGGTTCAAATAATTCTCCTGCCTCAGCCTCCTGAGTAGCTGGGATTACAGGCACCTGTCATCATGCCCAGCTAATTTTTGTATTTTTGTAGAGATGAGGTTTTTCCATGTTGGCCAGGTTGGTCTCGAACTCCTGACCTCAGGTGATCTGCCACTTTCGTCTCCCAAAATGCTGGGATTACAGGCATGAGCCACCATGCCTGGCTACAAATTTCATTTCATACATGAAATGCATGTGTTTTATTTTACAATAATTACTGTATATATTATATTGTATTATTGTAATTTAGTGATAATTATTTTAATTACACTAAAAAATTACAGCTCACAGGCTACACTCTGTTTTCTTGTTTTAAGTTTTATTCTTCAGTAAAAATTCCAAAACGCTACATAGGATAATAGAATAAAATTACCTGAATTTGATTGCTTTATCTTTATAGCCACTGTGCTGTTATAATTTGCTTCTAATGCATTGTTTAAATGTAGAAATATGTAGTATAGGTTGGAAATATGAACCTCTTGAAGCAAGTTCATAGAATTCTAAAATCATCAGGATCTTCCTACTCAAAAAACAAACACAGGTATCTGAGGATTAATAGACAGAGGTCGACTGAATAATTAGAAGTTCCATTAATTAAGTTCCAGGGAGAAGACAATGTTCATTAAAGGATAGGTAATAAAACAGTGCTAATATACACTATTAAAATCAAACAGATTTTGAGAAAACACATTTCATTTGAATTTCCCTAACCAATCTCCCATATTCTTGGAAAATGAGATGTCATATTTTCTTTACCTTACTGTGCCAATTACCAATTTACTGCCTCTAAACTCAAAATCCAACATTCCTTGACTCCTCTGTGCCAATGGAGCTGGAGCCTGCAAATGTTGCCACTTGTCAGATAGCCTGGCCCTAGGGAGACACAGGAGGAAGAAAGGGTTTCTCTTCCTCATCCCACTGCAGCCCTTTCATCAGGTGTCTGCAAATTGGGCATGTTTTTTTTGTTTTTTTGTTTGTTTGTTTTTTCAGCAGTGTACTGAACAGCTTCTCCTGGTATATATTTTTTGGGTGGCTGTGGCTTCACAGCAGAGTGGGAGTGGGGCAGGGCACTCATGAATAGTTTCTCATTTCACACACACTCCCATTGGATGGGCTTGTAGTGGGCTGCTGCCAGTGAGGCACCTGCCTTTGGATGGGTCCTCCAGCATCCACATAGGCAGCTTTGCATGTGCTCTTTGGTGTCAGCAGCCTGCCTGCATGGGCAGCCGGGAAAACAGACAGGCTCCTGTGCTGAAGTGGTTGGGTCCCGGGCAAGGCTCCACCTTCTGGCTGGGTTGCCAGTCCTGCAGAAAGAGTGGGGACTTGTGTCTCCTTAGAGGCCCTTGGCTGCCCATGGTCCAATCAGCAAGTACTTCCTGCTCTCTGATGTCTTTAAAAGTCCCAGGCTCAGTCAGAGCAGGGCAGAGGATGGAGAGAATGAAGAGATGATGGGAAGACCAGCTGCAGAGAGGAACCACTCTCTCTGTTGAAGCTTCAGAAACCTACAGAGAAGTTGGGAGGACCAGTAGTAGAGAGAAACTACCCTCTCCAGGGTCTCCACTCTACTGAGAGATTAACATTCAATAGGCGACTTGCATACAAGAGAGGAGCTACCCACTGCTGGTCTCTGAGATCTTCTGACACTTAATAAAGCTCATCTTCCTCTTGCTCATACTTCACTTGTCTGCATACCTCATTCTTCCTGGATGCAGGACAAAAACTCAGGCAAAGCTCCATGAGCCACAGAAGTTTCTAGCCAGAAAATTGACACTCCAAAGCTCCCATAGCACTATTGCATATTGTGACTGATTTTCATTATATTACAGATTGTAGAAAAATATTTTTACTTGTTATATTCTACCATAGTGGTTGTAATTATTAATAGTTTCAAAAGCAAAATCTTTCAGTTTCACAACTGTTAATAGTTAATGCCGCATCTGCCATTTCTAGCATGGATGTGCTTCTTTCCAGGGGCTAAGCTCTCTGGGATTTTCAGTCCTTTGATAATAGCCTGGTTCTCTTTCTCTCCCTTATGCTCACTTAGCCAATCTTAGAGAGAAAAGTTGCTTTAAGGGCTTTACTGATTCTCCAGCAGTGACTCACCAGTCTCATTCAGATCTTTCTTGCTGTGGTCAAACTTAGGGGCCAAGGTTCAATAAGGCCCACCAAGGACAGGTTGTCACAGGGCACCTAGACAATAGATGCCTGTCAGTAGTGGCCCTCAGCTGGCTGAGAACCTCAATATCATCATCATAGCATGAAGGATGACCCCCAGGTAGGGCCAGCACTCCATACTTCTGGCAGAAGGTAGCAAATAAAGGTTCTTCTCTCTCCTGTATCTGCAGATATTATAGACAGCTAGGATTCCCCATGGTAAATCCATATCTAATTGAAGTATTCTGTTTCAAATAACAAAGATAGATATCCTATTAATACAAGTTATCTTATTAACAATATATATCCTATAAATAAAGTTATCTCATCAACAATCCCAAAACTTTCTTATTAATACAGAAAATTAAAACAGCTTTCTTTTGATTAGCATCTCTCAGGATCCCATAAATATATACAATTATTATATGTCAACACAAAATAATAGAAAATAATTATTTTTAAATATGTAAAAATTTAAATGTAGTTAAAACTTTTTGTAGCTACTACATACATATGTTTAAGTATTCAGTAGCTACAAAAGTTCACACAAAACAAACACAGTCAGAAATAATTTCTAAAGAAAAAGAATTAGTTGATAATAATTAAAGATTTATTTATTCAGTAAGCTATAACAAATTTGAATTTTTATCCCTAATGATATTAATGTAATAATAGAAATAATATTGAGAAATCTATAAGAAATAACAGACAAATCTATAATCATAGAAGGAGATTTCAGCAACTGCTAGATAAGGTAGACACAAAAGTCAGTAAGGTTGCAAAAGGTGAGTAGAATGATTGAAAATTTAACAAGCTACAGAATATACATTTTTTTCTATTACACACTTAACATTCAAAAAATGGCCCCCATGCTAGATTATAAAGAAAATTCTACCTAGTCCATGATTAAAATTTGCAACAATGTTTAGGAGATAATATTTGCTTGGTTACCTTCCAGTCTCTCCAACACACACACACACACACACACACACACACACACACACACACACAGTGAGAGTGAGAGAGAGAGACAGAGAGAAAGTGGTTCTAAAGTTGGTGGTGTCTTTGAAACTATCACTTTCTCATCTTTTAAAAATTCAATCCATTTCTGTTATTTATTGGTGGCACTACTCTAGTATAGAATAATTACTATAAGAAAAAGAAAATCATATAGACCAATGCTAAGACTTAAGATAGGAATGATAACAGACATCACAGAGGCCTAGAAGTTCATTATTATTCACTTCAGCTGTACAGAACCCAGCTGTGATCTTGTTAATTCTCTGAGACCAATGCCCCAGGCATTTATAGCATCTCTGAAAACCTCCCCACAACCACACTTCAAATCTACTGTTGCCTGAAACTGCCAACTGTTTTGCTTTAAAGATTCTAGTGATTTCAAAATGGCCTCCATTAGAAAGGGAGTAATTGGTAAAATTCCCTTAGGGTAGTGGCTGGTAAAAAACTGTCACTTGTAATAGCAGAAAATTTCACAAAAATGTCAATATATTTTCTGATTGATGGAACTGAGATACAACTGAAGTTTAATGTCTAAGAATGCTGATAACTGGATGAAAAAAGCCAGTGCACAAGCACCTACACATGTATGTACGTCAAAGAAAAACCACACTTGAAAGCAATTTGTCAGCTTTCTAAGTTACATGTCAGATATTAGATATTGAATTCTGGCATCATGATATCAACACCTGTGTTGGAACACTTATTGCTTTCCAGGTTATTTTTGTTACCTATCAGTAAACATGACTCTTCCAAAAACTGATACATCTACTTTCAACATTACAAAAAGAAAGGAGTTTTCAATAATCAGGGCCAAGAATATGGACATTATCAAATGCAAAGAATGCCTCCACAAAAGATGCCTCAAAAAAGATAAAAAAACTGAGTATATACCATAAACAATTCAACAACTTGTACTTTTAAAAAGCACATGTGTAAAAACACCATATGCCACTAAAAAAGTATCTAGAGCAAAATGAACACTGAATTTTGGTTGTATTTAGTATTCTGTTTCAAATATCTAATAACATACTGATAGTTACCTTTTAAGATCTGTGATACAATATTATTCTTACTTGTAATTTTAATTGCCTTGCCTAGTTTTATATCTTGTGATTTTTAAAAGCACTTATACAATAGTATTAGGAGACTATATTAACATTTAACTTTGTATTATAAGCATAACCTAAAAGTGTAACTAAATTAGATTTTCTGCCAAGAGCTTATAAATAATATTGACATCAGCAGATAAAGTAGCACATGTTTGTTCCTGGCGTATAGTAGGCTTTCAAATAATATATTTAAATTAAATTTTATTTTCTATAATAAAAGTAAAACTCATAATTCTAGGAAGAATAGCAGCATTACACTTTTTTCCCCAAAGATTTGCTCATTATCCTTCTAAAACCAGTTCTTGATATCCCCCTTATTTGGCAGTTCTGTTGTCAATAACACAAATTGCCTCACTCTGAATCCCTGTCTTACAATAAAGCAAATCAAGAAGCAGTGTAACTTATCAAGTTGACATTTTCAACATAACTGTCAGTATTTTCTAAAGAAAGGTAATTCTGAAACCTTTTTGTAAATGAATAACCTTTCCTTAGATAAAAGCAATAGAGCAGTCTCTTTAGAATTCCACTACTACATTTTTTTAATACAAGGTAGCATCACATTTTCTCATTCTTTATTTTTAATTATTTTACTCACTTTTTTTTAATTTGTAAAGAAAGGGATTTAATTGACTCACAGTTTTACATGGCTGGGAGGCCTCACAATTATGGTGGAAGGCAAAGGAGGAGCAAAGTTACATCTTACATGGCAGCAAGCAAGAGTGTGTCCAGGGGAACTCCTCTTTATAAAATCTTTGGATCTTGTGAGACTTATTTACTATCATGAGAATAGTACAGGAAAGACCTGCCCCCATGATTCAGTTACCTCCCACTGGGTCCCTCCCACAACACATGAGAAATATGGGAGCTACAATTCAGGATGAAATTTGGGTGGGGACACAGCCAAACCATATCAATTACTATTTACTCATCTTTATTTTAATTAATCATATTGTTTTCCATTCTTTTTTCTTGTGATACTTTATCTAGACAAACATATTCTATTCACAGACATTTCACTACATCAGTCTTCTGCTATATAGTGAACTCAGTTGTCACTTCTTAGATGCTTGGGTACCAGGCAGGGGACCAAAAAGCCTGAATGACTATCAAGCACTAAGATTGTGTTAATGTCCTGAATATTTCTTAGAGCTGTTGTCACCTTTAATGTGTACCGTACAACAGAAAGTAAGACCTAGACTGGTAAATGTCACTTTTCTTATTCAAATTATTTATTCCAAGTGGATTAATACTGAGAGTGTTTTAGAGCTCTACAATATAACAATGACTAATAATGATATGTAAAATGAGAATGAAAAAATATTAGCCATATTAAAATAATTTAGATTAATCTAACTGTAATGTTTGAATAAAAAGCATTTTAAGAGATAATGCTATATATATGCATTTATGGAAAAGTGAAGCAAACAAACCAACAAATGAAAACAAAGAAACATGATCTTCAGTGTTAAAAATTAGGAAATTGCCAAGGGAGAGGTGAAACGATAATGACTAAGAGAATGCATATGGCGGCTTTCTAGGAAACAGGTCATATTCTATTTCTTGATCTGGGAACTGATTATATCAATTTGTTTGATCTGTAAAAATGTCTTTTAACCCATTGTAAAAGAATATAAGTCTCTGCTTACAACACAGAAAGCCTTCCAGAGAAAGTTTCATGGAAAGAAAATATTCAGATGTAGTAAAGATTAGATGGCAAATCAATTTGAAAAGTTAATGAAAAATGATATAAAAACTTCAGAGATTGTTTTTAGAAATACAAATTAGCACTAACAGTGGAAAAAATATATCACATATACCTTATATGGATGGAAAAATACCAAAAACTTGACATATATAATTTTAATATTCTAAAGAAAATATTAACTTATTTGTAAAACAATAAAAAAATGAAAAAATCTGAATAGCATCTATAAATCTGTGATTAAAATTTAAAAAGAGTTACAGTGGTTTTTTTTTTGTTTGTTTGTTTTTTTGGGGGGTGGAGTTGGCATTTATATTAAATAGAATGAGACCAAAGGAAAGATTTGAAATGTGAGCATTACTTGTTCTGGGTTGTGATTATGGAGAACCATATTTGCAAAAAGTTAAAAACTTAAGAAGAGCTTTGCTCTTTAATGTATGGTAATAGTATTTCACTACTATGTTTGCATTTAAAAAGTTAAGAGAGCTTCTAGTCAAATTGGCTTTAAATATGCAAACCACTAATTTTGAGATGAAAATAGTTTTGCTACAGAAAAATGAGTTACCGAAGTGGAAGAGGGAAGAAGGCCCTTAACAAAAAGGGAGTGCCATAGTAGAGAGATTTGAAATATTTGATAGATAGAATTCAAAGAAATATAGGAAAAAGAAAGAGAAAAGAAAGAACAAAAGAAAGAATGAAAAAGGAAGAAAGAAAAAGGAAAGAAAGAGAGAGAAAGAAAGAAAGAAAGAGGGAGAGAGGCAGGGAAGGAAGGAAGGAAAGAAGGAAGGAAGGAAGGAAGGAAGGAAGCAAGTAAGGAAGAAAGGAAGGAAAGAAAGCAAAGTATGGAAAAGAGAGGAGAAAGCCAGGGAGAGGGTAGAAACAGATAGAGAAATATAATGGAATTAAAGTATATGTATAGAGAAATAAATATGGTAAACTGCTACGAAAACAACTCTGGACAAGAATACAGAATAAAAAGCCATGTTGGATGCAGGAAAACAGGGAGCTTCAAATGCCAGCAACTTGACATGTTGTTCTGGGCTGTGATTATGGAGATGTGTGTTTGCAAAAAATTAAAAATTTATGAAAAGCTTTGCACTTTAATTTATGGTAATAGTATTTCACTACTATGTTTTCATTTAAAAAGTTACAGAGAGCTTATAGTCAAATTGGCTTTAAATAAGTGAACCACTAACTTTGAGACAAAAATGGGAGCTTCTAGCTGTTTTCTGTGTGTGTTTTGTTGTTGTTGTTGTTGTTGTTGCTATTCTTTTGTTTTCTATAGCAAAATAAAGTTAGTGAAAGTATAGGTGACAAAGATACAGAAAGCAATACCATAGGATCTGCATACACATACGGGGGATTATGAGAGGATTTTACTCAATGATCCAGATGGAATGATTGGTGGGAAATGATGAAGACTCTCAGAAAACATGCTAACCTCCAAAATGGAGAAATAAAAATGTATTAGATTTAGAATGCCTGGTAATACTATCTTTTTTAAAAAAATATTTTTTATTATACTTTAGGCTCTGGGGTACAGGAGCAGATAATTATTTCTTCAAAACTATAAACATGATGTGAAGATTTATTATTACTTTTGAATGGCATTTATTTAAAGAAAGTAAGTTTATGTTTTTAAACTTAGTTTCTAAGTTTCAGACACTAGCTAGAGAAACATTCAGTATGCAATTAGGCATTTAAGAAAGCTCAATATATTTTTCTGGTTACTGCAATGGGTTTATTAAATATATATAGTTTAACATTTATTTTTTATGAGAAATGTTATCATTTTGCAAAAGTTCTCAGATTGCTAAGAGCCAAATACTTAATTTGGACTATTATTTAAATTTTTTGCAAAAATGGAACATTTTGTGGTTGTTGTAAATGCTGTGGCCATAATTAAGTACACAAACCAAAAAAAAAAAAATAAGCAAATAATCGCATTTCCTCTGCAGTCATTGATATTGGAATGACTATTTCTTGCCAAAATCTCTCTATTTCTGTTACTTTTGTTGTCCTAATAGTTTTTATTTAGTAGTTGAATAGTTAGGTTCTTGACAGTGAAAGTATTAACAGAGGCCTTTACATTTGGAAAGAAATAAGAGTAAATGACTAAGTTATACCAATTACAATTAACTCCCGATTTACTATAGAAAAAAGCAGAATACAGACCACATTTTTATAAGTATTGGACAGAAATAGTTCATTTACTTACATTTTTCCTACTATAAAAATGTCAGAAAAAGCATTTCTGAGGTTTTCTATTTAACACCACATAATAGGAATGCATTTAACATAATTTTTCTGTTCCTTACTGTAGTTGTCATCTTAACAGTGGAAGACATCATCTCTTACAGAAAAAGGTAGGGTAATCATTTACTTGTTGTAGAAAACCAGTGGAAGATTTTTTTTAAAAGATACATTACTGCCAAAATGATATAGTTTTAGCAGTGGCAACATATGTTTTGTCCTTCTTTCTTTGGAAATAGAAATTTCCAATGTCATTTTCTCAAGCCTATGTTATTAAACATAGCTTTGAACCTCTCCGTTCCTTCTTTGAAGATTGAAAGCCCTGAACATAAAAGTACCCTGCTGTGTTCTTCATTAGAATCTTGTGTTCCATTTTATGAACACAAGTCAGTTTTTGACCCATAGTTTCACAGACTTTCTCCAGATTCTTTGATATCTTTCTGCTCCACTAAGTGCTCCTCTCCGTCTTTCCTATAGGACTTGAAAGTCTGCTTTTAAACATGACTTTATAACTATAATTATTTATCTTTTCAATAAATTTTATTCTAGGGATGCTACTTCTGAAATGGTGGTATGAGGATCTTCACAGACACTTTCCCTAGTAAAACTACCATAACCAGTGAAAATTACAAAAATGCCCAATCATTTGAAACTGATAAAAATTGTCATAAGGGCATACAGAAATGAATAAACATTTATTTAATAAAATCTACCAAATCTCAGCAAAGGTACATGGAGAAAAAAAGTGTACATGGAGAAAAAGCCAGTACATGAGGCTTTTTCTTCCCCAGCTCCTAACCTAAGGATATGTTAGGATAAACAGCTTTCCAACATTTCTCATCTCCTGAGCTCTACCTTATGGATGATCCACTCTAGGCAAGTGGTCAGAAACTTTCTTATTCTAGCCAGCCCCCAACTATAGGGTTTGAGTTGTAACTCAGGCGTGGCAACCTAAGAATACTGGGCCTCAATTATTTTCACACTGCCTCAGTCACAGGGTGGATATTCCATGCTGAGAGAGGGAGGCTGAAAATACTAGAAATTACTACTCTTTCCTAGAACCTGACTGTAGAGCAGGAATGACACTTCAAGAGAAGCAATCGACTTTTGTCCCGTCCCCTAATCCCAGAGCAACAACTCAGAGGTTCTGCCCAAAGGGAGAAGAATTCCACAAGAAAACTCCAAAGTATGGACTAAGGTAAATAAATTTATTCAGAAGAGATTATAGGTGAGTTCAACCTAAAAGGCACATTTGAAAACAATGAGATGTTGATCATCAGCAATTAAGAGAAGAATAATAGCTACCTGATGCAAAAAATGAAATGGTGAATCAGCTGAAAGTTTAACACAGAAACCAAAAAAATAAACAGGTAAAGAGAGCTCTCCCAAGGTCAGAATAACCCTTAAATACTGGCTTATCTGATACTACTGTAAAAGGTTCCAAATATATGCTCAGAGCAATAGCAAACAATTAGTAGAGTTTAATGTCCAGGCATAATACCATAAAGACAGACCAGCTTGAAACACAGAAAGGCAAACGGGAAAGTATAGTCAAATATAACTCATTGAAATCCACTCTAATTCCCATGAGATGAGGGAGAGGAAGAACTCTACTTATGCTCACACTTAACCATCTGAGGAGTAGTCTGTCACTGGAATAATCAAACAAGTTAGGATGCAAGTAAACAAGCAAACAACAAGACTAGGGAGGAGGTGAAAATCAGTTTCCAGAGTTGCTACACTTAATTATTTATAATATTTAGTTTTCAACAATAAAATAAAAGGCATGCAAAAAAACAAGAAATTGTGACTCATGTACCTAAAAAAAGCAAGTAAACAAAAATTGTCTTTAGGGGGCCCCCATGACAGACTTCACAGACAAAGACTTCAAAAGAGCTATTGTAAGTATGTTCAAAGAAATTTAAAGGTGCTTAAAAATAAACGTATGAGGATTATGACTCAATAGAGAATGTTAATAGAGAGATACAAATTATAAAGAAAAAAGCAAAAGAAAATTCTGGAGTTGAAAGGTACAACAACCAAAATGAAAAGTTTACTAAAGGATCTTAGCAGACTTGAACTGCAAGAGTAAAAAATTATTGACCTTTTAAATAAATCAGTATATATTATGCAATCTGAAAAATAGAGAAAAATAAGAAAGAAGAGCAATAAACTGACACTCAGAGAAATGTGAGCCACCATTAAGTTTATGAATAAATACATAATGATAGTTTTAGAATAAGAAAAGGATAAAAGCAGAACAATATTTGAAATATAATGACTGAAAACATCCCAATTTTGCTGAAAATCATTAACCTATTCACCCAACAAGTTTAATAAACTTTTAATAGAAGAATGCAAAGAGAATCATGCCCAGATACAGTAGAGTTGAAATGTGAAAATACAATGAATAAAAATGCCTTTGACTTACATTAAGCCATGAGGCAAATATTACTTCAACTTATATTAATGTGACATACCATTTTTATGACTACTATGAACAAAATAACTTATATACATACCTTTTCATTCAGATGTTTAAAGAGTTTAAATAGTAATTATCAGTACTCAATAATACTGAGAATTAACATAATACTTAAAAATGATAAAACTACTCAATATTGTGCTAAATAATATAACACATTATTTCACTAAGCTTAAAACAGCTATGAAGTGTGTAGTTATCTACAGTTATTAGATGGCTTCACAGAGCATTAGACAAGTTAGCTTCTCCATGTTAATACAGCTGGTAGAATCAAAGCTAAATAATGAACCAGAACTAAAAACAAGTCAGGCCCTGATTTCTGCAAATGATTGTGTGTTTTTTGCTGTAATAAGTACCATTCAGTATCAGCAGATAGATAATGCAAGTGTTAAAGCAAACTAAATATGGCCTGAGAAAGACTCCATACTTCTATATTTGAGTCCTTGTGGATGAACTGTAACCTAGCTTAATAGACATACAAAAGTCAAAAACTAACTTAGTAATATACACCTATAACAGTAGCCAAGTCTTGGCCAATCACAGTGGCCATACTTCAACCACTCATGACCTGCTGTGTGTTCAAACTGTCCAAATAAGGCATTTGCCAAGGTGTAACCAATTACGCTGTTATTTACCTAAGTTCCAATTTCTGTATTTAATTTAACTTTTTTTTTTTTTTTTTTTTGTCCATAAATCTTCTTCTGTCAAATGGCTGTGCTGAAGTCTCTGTGAATCTGTTGTGATTCTGGGGACTGCCCAATTTGCAAATCATTCATTGCTCAATTAAACTCCTTTAAATTTAATTTGGCTGATGTTTTTCTTTTATCAGATGGTGTCAGAAGTGGGATCTGAAGTGGAGACTCTAGTGACCTCCAAGAGTGCTGAGTGAACATGCAAGGTATCTGCAGGACCTATTTGTCTACATTGACCTCTCAGAGTGACTGGGGATTGTGGGTTAGCTCCCTCCTAAATTTTGGAGCTCTGTAGATTTGTGTGTTGAGCTCTCTGAGTTTCTTTGAGCAAATTTCTGATCCAATTTGGGTTTGGAAGTCATGACAGAAACTGGGCTGGGTCCAGGAATGGATTTTACCTGGGAATTCACTGGCTTGGATACAGTTAGAGGCCTCTTACATCTGACTGGGTAAAAAAGGAACTGGTGGTTAGCTGTAATATTACAGTGGTTTTATAATTTGGCTTTTAAAAATTCATGGGGATTTTTGTGTTCTATCCCTTTGTTTCATTTTTCTTGCACTCCTAGGTAAGAAAAATCATTGACTAAGTTATTCAAGAGAACCTAAGAGTAAAGCCAATATTTTAGGTAAAAATGGGATCCTTAATTTTTGAAAAACTGAGTTTCTTCTGGCTTACCCATTAGGCCTGGGAGGCAGAAAAGTCTTACAGAAATGGTGAAATCTTATTGAAGATAACTTACAGTGGAATGTTTCAAATGAACAACAACACACTGACATACAATTTTTAAAAAAAGATTTTTTTTGTGTGTGTGTTGCAGATTGCCCCCTAGGATAATGGTGCAGAAACCCAAGTCAAAACAGCCATTCAAGGAAAGTGAACCCAAAAGGGTAAGAGTTTCTTACCAGTCAGATTTCTGCTTTCTCTCTCTCTGTGCCAATTGGTTGCATGAATGGTAAAAATTACTGTTTTTCTCCTCTGTAAAGTTTTAATTAATGCAAAAAAGAATTCTGAGGGTAGTGGTAAGCTGTAGTCAATCCAGCACATTTTGTGCTATCAATTAGTTTTTCTTTGTTGAGGCATACCTTAGGATAAAACATGGGCATAAGTGCACATAAACTCAGTGCTCAAGACGGCTCAGCAGGCTGGTCAGTAACAAACTTTGTTGCCGTTCCCTGAAACAAAAAAAACTGCATGAGGTCTTCATCTCGTTTTACGTCCTTGGGAGCTTAATCCTGTAACCGTGTGGCACAACTTTCTCTTGGTCTCCACCTTCCAGGGTACAGGAATTTTAGGTTTTATATCATAGTTATCTCTAAAAATTATCTTGAGTAGTTAAAAGCCTTTGCAGCTGGGCACGGTGGCTCACACCTGTAATCCCAGCACTTTGTGGGCCAATACAGGCAGACCATGAGGTCAGGGGATCGAGACTATCCTGGCCAACATGGTGAAACCCTATCTCTACTACAGTACAAAAAAATTAGCTGGGCACGGTGTTTCACACCTGTAGTACCAGGTACTCAGGAGGCTCAAGCAGGGGAATCTCTTGAACCTGGGAGATGGAGATTACAGTGAGCTGAGATTGCACCACTGTATTCCAGACTGGCAACAGAGCAAGACTCTGTTAAAAAAAAAAAAAAAAAAAAAAGTCTTTGCAAGCTCAAAATTAAATTAACTACTTCAAAATTAACTACTTTAGACTTCTTGGAAGGGCACTTTTGATTGTCCTGAGCTGTAGCTCAGCAGTTAATGTTTTGCCTTTTTGCAATGTTGGTCCAAGTTTGATTCCCAGCTTATAAGGAAAATAAGTCATTTCTGATTTAATACCTGTGTGACCTTGTATGTTCTCTTCTCCTTCACACTCCTTCACAGATTGTTTTCTTCTCTCTGAGCTTCTGGGAGCTTACCTTTTGTAAAGTTCAAAAGCCAGAAATATTGGCCATTTAGCCTGGTTAAAGTCAGGTTATAAGAAATTTTAAAAGGATTTTATCAAACAGTGCTGTTGTTAAAAGTCAGCTTAATTAAAAGTGGATATTCAAGTTCTAACAGCCTGGACTCCTTGGGGAAAACAGGAGGCACCAGGGACAATTTTCTGGCCTTGTTCTTCCAAGGAATCCACCCTAAAGCCAATAACCAATTAAGAAACTTAAACACTGGCAAATGAAAAATCTTACACTACTACAGTAATTTTCCATCTGTCTATCTGTGTAGTTATATATGTGTAGTGTGTAATATTTACATAAAAGAGTTCTAGCTAATTGACTTAAACAAAAATAAGCACTTAAATAAAATGTTTTGAAAGGAAAATTAACACTGTAATGCCTTTTGTTTCACGTAACTTTAGTAATCTTTGGGAAATAAAAACAGCATTAATGATTGTTGTCAAAATGAAACATTTGGTCTAAATTATGAAGGTCAGATATTAGGTTTGCTAAATGCTTTAAGACCATAAACTGCTTTGACTTTCAAAAATTGTTTAATTTATTTTGGAGCATTATTAGATTCTAGATAAGGCCTGGGATATGTGGAATTGCCCATGCTCTCTAGCTTATGCAAAGAGGGTTATAAAGAGAAGGAATTTTATGTATGATGAATTTTTGTCCTAAAGTAAAATGACTGATTGTTTAAAAAGAGGGGTGTTTAGGACAATTCAGAAAGTCCAGGAATGTCTTAGAGTGTCTGTGTATGTCATGAAATAATTTATTAATGGGAATTTATGCAAAAAATGTTGTATAATTTAAAGGTGATTAGGCCTCTTAAATGCTTCATAAAATTCCACGGTGACTCTTCACTGTACAACTTGCCTGCTTTACAGTTAGGTAAGTTCTGAGAAATGTGGAATGAGATACTGGAAAGATTCAGATCTTATCTGCATTTCTGTCTGGGTCCTAGGCTCCACACCTAGTACATAATTAAAATCCCAAACTTACCAAGGTTTTCACTGAAAGTAAAAGTCTCTAAAAGTTAACATTGTAACAAGGGATATTATTTGTTTTTTCTGTAAATTGAACATCAAAATAAAAGCACAACAGATTTTCTTAAAGCACTCGTCTGCTCTTTAACAAAATTGTAAAGAATTATAAGAGGGTTATAAAATTCTTACCTCATGATCAGAGTAAGATTGAATACATTTGTCTATAAGGTTTTTGTTAAGAATTGGGCTTAACATCAATAACACACTAATGGATCAGTGGTTTAAGATGGACTTATGTGGTTTAAAAATCATGTAAAGAAGCACTGTAAAAATAAAAGTAAGGTTTAATCTTCAGGTTATATTTTAGTGAATGATATTAATATATGTTCCAAAATTGTATGGGATTTCTAAAATTCTAATATGTCAGGGTATATACTATGGACCTATGTTTTGGTCACACTCTCACCTAAGTGAGAACCTGATCAAAAAGAAGGAATTTTTTTAAACAAAATTATGGGAGGCCATTGTTTCAGACTGAGCTCATGCTCTAGGCCCCAATAGGCCAAACCAAACAAAATGGAGTCACTCTTGCTAAATGTGATAATCAAACTAAGACTTTAAGGAAACACATAGATCCTAAATCAGACCAGGTTTTGTTTTTCTCCTGTAAACAGAACATTCCAGCATAAAGAGGCACCCCCTACTCAGTTCTTATTCCTTCCTTGCAAAACTCATTGTTTTACTGTTTCCCAGTGGGAAATGTAGGTACATTTACAATGATGACACTGACATCAATGACTAAGATTTTGGTCAATCTCTCAAATTGTGAAAATGAGCAAAAAGGGGAATTATTTAAGCAAACTAAATATGGCCTGAGAGGAACTCCATACTTCTATATTTGAGTCCTTGTAGATGAACTGTAACCTAGCTCAGACAGACAAAATTCAAAACCTTACTTAGAGGTTGCACCTGTAACAATAGTCTTGGCCAATCCCAGCTGCCAAATTTCAGCTAGTCACACAGTGCTGAGTGTTCAGACTGTGTTCAAATAAGGCATACGCTGAGCTGTAACTAATCCAGTCATTCTGTACCTCACTTCCTACTTCTGTACATCATTTCTTCTTCTTTTTTTTTTTTCACCACGTGGCTGCACTGGAGTGTCTGTGAATCCACTGTGATTTCGGGGACTGCCCAATTTGCAAATTTGTTCATTGCTCAATTAAACTCCTTTAAATGTAATTCAGCTGAAATTTTTATTTTATCACAAGGCTTAGTGTTTCCCAATCCACAGATATCTCTGTTGATATACTGCTGAAATTTGCAGTTAAAGTTGAGACAATTTATTAAATATTCCTTCCTTTGTTTATAATGAACATGTTGGTGATCCCTGAAACAAAACAGACTCTTCATTTGCTCCACCCTCCTCCATTTTAAGGTAGTTTTCTTCTTAAGAAAGAATGTTAAAAATCTACTGGTTGATATTTACCCCACTATTATTCAGTTCCTTTCACTAAACCATTGCTAGTGAATGTTTTTCCTAACCACTAACATTAGTCACCAACTTCTCATATAGTTACTTGCTTTGTCCAAGTACCAAGTAAAACATCAATTTCTATTCCTCATTAAAGAGCAAAAAACACTAGATCATAGTCTTGGTTCTCCCATAAAACTAGATATAGAAACATCTTTAACTTACACTGATCTTTCATACACGAATTCCAGATCTAACATCTCTAATACTCTCTTAATTTACTGAATTTTTTTCTTATTTCTTCTTTTTTATTAGAAACTGAGAAACATAGGAAATGACTTTAAAGTACCTGGTAAGTCAGAGCTGAACAGAGTATGATTTGCTTTCTTGAAATTTATAATTTTGATGCCTTTTCTCCCCTGTGAACTCTAATATTTTAAATATACATATGAATGTGAGTGAGTTATTTATTCCATAAATAGCAGTAGATTCCTCATCTTCCCTGAGAAATTATGGATTCTAACTTTCATGACTCATTTTTATATCTGCTCAAAAGCAACCTACATTTGAAAGCAGTCCACTCAGGCCTAGAGAAAGAAAAACTGAAGAGGTTTTAATCATTATCAAAGAGATATTATAGAGGTAATTTATGCCATCTCGGGTTATAAATAGTGACTACATTTAAGGATTGATTAAAATTGTATGATTGCTTACTCATCAGAAAACTTGCTTGGAGGAAGTTTCTGTCTAATTGGCAGCTATTATGAGCCAGGAAAAAACAACAATAAAACCACAAGAAATCTTGTCTCTGAGAGGTTTGGAGATTGACTAAAGATCATAAAAATTGAATAGTTACACATTCATTTTCATCCATTGCATTTGAGAAAATTAAAAAAATGATTAGAGTATAATTCAAAGGTTCTATTTGAAAACTCAAAAATTCATATACATGTTTAAAAATTTTAGGAAATCATGATAGTAGAAAAATTTGATTTTTACCATAAGATGATTGTGTGAGCAAAACTCTAGAGTGAAAAAACAATGTTTTGCAATAGTCACAAGAAAATAGTAACTTCACAACATTGGCTAAAAATGTTTTTGTGCTCCAGGAAAACAGAGCATTACTTTTCTCTCCACTCTTTTTATTTCTCATCTTTCATAACATTATATTTCCATTGTTTGTTTGATTCACTTAATTTTTCATTCACTTACTGATAATTGTAGAACTATAAAAATCCAAGAGACTATGAATATTGTCTGTCACTATATACCCAACAAAATGTCCTTTTAATAGGGCGTGCATGATTAGTATTTGATAAATGTGTCTATTATTTAACCAAACTGTATGCTTGCAAGAAGTAGACATCTATATTAAAGATAAGACAAAATGCTTTCTATTATACATGTAGTTCTAAGTAAGTGAATACTGTTCTAAGCCTGTAGTCTCAGTGTCCATTCATAAAAATACATCATGAGTAGAGGTGGTCATCCCCATGTAAGGGATAATTTTCTAATTATTTAGAAAGAATAATTAGCTATTTTGGGGGTATTGAAAAGAATTCAAATTGGGGTTACTTAAAACTCTGTATTCAATGTCAAAGCAGACCTCTAGTCAAAACAATCAGAAGCCAAAACAGATTATAAATAAATTAATACAATCTACAGCTATAAAGATAAACAATAATAAATGTTTTAAAGTAAGTAAATACTGCAGAATAGAAGAATATGCATATTTTTATATGAAATAGCATTCCAGCTTTAACAACTGATTTATTGTTTATAGTTTCTCTAATGTATTTCATCATACAACGGAGGCAAATAAATGTTTTTTGTTTAATCACATTAATAAAGTCATTATAAAATTATTTATTTAATATCTAGAAAAGCAACACATCAATATGTCTTTTCATAAAAATTTCAGCAATTAGGTAATCAATACTATTGATTACCTAATTATTGACTGAATAATCCTTAAATTTTTAATGAAATCAAGAATTATAGTTGCAAGCTCAAGGCATTGCAATGCAATAGAGTCTAAAAATGTGTTATTTTAGAGAATACTTAATTCAAAGTTAAGTAAATCACTGGATGAAAATGCTAAGATGAGATATTTCCATGAGTTTAGTGAGCATACCAATTGCCAGGCTTAATTCCCTTATTATTTTTATAAGTTACTATCCTTTCTGCTTATAGACAATAAATTTCCCATTCAGTAGCCTTCTTATCTACAACATTAAAACCTATCTAATTCTCATTTATTTTATTGTCCCTATAGTGGCCATGCAAAAAAAGGACTGGTCAATTTCTTTTTAATCTAGCTTGCTGTAAAAACAAACCCTTGCTTGACAAGCAACCTAGGCTGTTATCTCTTATAGACACTATAAAATCCCCATACTTAGCAGCTTGCAGGGATCAGAATAGAAATATCATATGTCAAATTACATGTTTTAGGAAGATGAGGTTCAATTACTATAAATGTAATGTCTACCACCTAAGATACAGCGTATTAACAGAAAACTATGACTCAAGGGAACAATAAATAGAAATCAGAGTATAACAACAGCCACAAAAATAATAAGTATTATTATGACAAAGAACAAAGTGACATCTTTTAAACTAAGGTTTTTACAATGCTATCAAATCAAGGTATTCAGTTCTTGCTTTAATTCTATAGTAAGGAATTCCTTACCCTAATTGTTATAAATATTTAATGACAATTACTTACAAATAACAATTCTGCTTTTTATGCATTTATGCCCTTATACATTAAGTGATTAATAAATGTAATTTTTAATTAAGTGATGAATCATCTCTCTGATGAGGGCGCTAAACACACCACAACTGCCAAACTGTAGAACTTTGAAACAGTATACATTTTCTTTACTATTTAATGCCTTAATAACCAAGACTAGCTCATTTTTGGCGAGTTGTTTTTCTTTAAGTATGTTTTTATTTCTAATAATACCTTATGGAACCCACGGGGAAAAGGTAGGGGATGGGAAATAAAGCTTTTAACCTGGCCAGGTGCGGTAGCTCCCACCTGTAATCCCAGCATTTTGGGATACTGAGGCAGGTGGATCACCTAAGGTCAGGAATTCAAGACCAGCCTAGCCAACATAGTGAAACACCTTCTCTACTAAAAATACAAAAATTAGCCAGGTGTGGCAGTGGGCACCTATAATCCCAGCTACTCGGGAGGCTGAGGAAGGAGAATTGCTTAAACCTGGGAAGTGGAGGTTGCAGTGAGCCAAGATCACCCAATTGCACTCCAGCCTGGGTGACAAATCAAGACTCCATCAAAAAAAAAAAAAACTCTTGTGGGCATCATTCAGAAAGACACTGGTTGCAATACATAGGTGAAATATTCATGCCCCTTAGAGACTCAAACTCATGGTTTCAGAGGTTCTAGACAAAAAATAAATCATAATGCATCATGAGATTTTAAAAGTAAAAGATATCTGCACTATTTCTTTCTTAAACTAAATTAAAATATTCACAGCTATTTTTAGATTAAATTCTTGTTATTACATTCATTCTTAACATATCAAATAATATATGAGAGTTGAATGCTAGTCCTTAGCTAAGTTATAATGAAAGGATCTTTTAAAACTGTACATCAGACATGCTTTCTCTATATCATCTAAGTTAGTAAAGTTCATGTTAACTATATAAGGGTAACATAATTTAAAGAACTGAACTTTGGTTCTTCATGATCATTTCATTGCTTTAGAAAAACATTAGCTTAGAACAAAACTGGGGATTCTGTGATACACTGATCACTATGTGAAATTTAATGTGTTATATGGATTCATTTGGGTGAAATTATAAATTAGATTATTTTAACAATTTAAGGAGCATTGATTTTTCCCTAATATAGTCTTTAAGAATTATGATTTTCTTATAATTAAATCTTACTTACAAAAGCAGTTCCAACTTCCTCTGTTTCAGAGAGAGAGAAAAAATTATCATTTCTTACACACATGTTGGTGTATGTGCATGTGTGCAAATAGGAAGGGATGAAGGAAGGAGGGAAAGAGAGAAACAAAAATATGGTATCATTCATGACATTTCGTTTTTAATTATCCTAAAGGGAATTCTTCATCTGTTCTAGTATTTGTACACAATTAATGCTAAATAAATGTTTGGTATATTGTATATAATCTAATTTGACACTCAAATATACAATATGTATATGACACACAGAGCTCACTCACCTCAGATAACGCTGGACTAATGATTACTGGCTCCTCTATATTTCCTGAATGCAGCAGACATGCTTGCTTGGAGATCTTGAGCTTGCCCATCGCTGTCTTTGTTATGCTCTTCCCCAGGTTCCCTACTTTGTTCTTTTACTCTTATCTCTGACAATTATCTCTGAAGAAATGTTGTCTTATCTGGTAGTCAGGCAAAAGTGAGACCTTGTCTGACTACCATATTAACCATTTCAGCACAACCTGTTATTCACTAACTTCTTCATCTGTTTTGTCTTTTTCTGTGGGAGTCCAGTCGGGGTGGTGGCAAAAATATTAAGAGAAAAATATTAGAGAAAGTTATAGAATACAATCTCAAACCCTTTTTGAAGGTCTAAGGGTTTTTAATAGAGTTCTTGGCTGAAGGCAGCCAGAATCTCTTTACAGGAGCCAGAGAGATTAGGGTGCAAATATAAAGGATTGTAAGTAGTTTATCTGAATAACTTGTTTTTCAGGTCAACCAGGGAGACTACCCTCTAATGGTATTTACTTTGGGCTTGGAACTTGGCCTTTAATCTTTACTCTGGTGGTGCTGACTCAAAGTTTTTGTCATTTAATTTGTGCTAAATAAAGGCCAGAGAGGCCAGTGCATCTGGTCCAGTGGCTGCTATATCTTTACAGTACTCACCAGGGAGTCTGTAAGTGGCTATGGACACCCAGCCTGCTTTTACACTGAAAATCTGTGTCTGAGTGGATTTATTCATCAGTTACTGAGTCAGAGTCTGCAGGACAGACTCCCACAAGTAGTGACCCCAACAGTGGCACCCAGCGTGGGATGACCCCCAACATTTTTCTGCAGAACTTTCATCATTTGGTTAATTTAAGTTTTTATGTGATGTTTTCTTTTTACTGCAACACTAATGTGTAAGCTTCAAAAAGGCAATGTTTTTGAATGAAATATTTTCACAACTAACACTAAAGTTTGGCAAACTACATAAGTATGTTTGCATGAATGACTGAATCATATCCAACTTAGGCAAACAGATTTATTATTTCATCATTGCAGTTCATATGTGAAGAGTTACTATAACCATCTCAATGTACCCTACATTTTACAAAACTCTTTGCTTATGGTTCAACACATTTGAGTCATTTGCCTCTTATCTCAACTGGAGTCTCCTTCTCGTGGGCTTATTCCAGCGGGAGCATTTTCCTTTGAGCTTTTGTCTATTTTCCATGAGCTTTAAGGCTTCATTTGCAGCTCTCTGCAAGCATTTCTGTCTTGTTTTTCTTGAAATGCTATCCCTTTCAACATCAATAAATTTACACTCAATTGTTGTCACAGTTCATTTGCTGCTGTCTCCCTGATATTTCAGCTATATTTCAAACTGTTTTGCAAATTTTCATTTTGTACTGTTTTTGCAATCATATGTAGATGAGGTGTGAGAGGATAAAGTGACAAGTACATGACTCAAATGAAATCCTAGGGAAGCAGCAATTTAGATTCACATTACCATTTGACCATGTCTGTCTTATTAGAGAACACTGGTTTCTAGAATTTTCATTCACTAATACAATCAATTTGGTTTATCAGAAGCCAGTCTAGAAAGCTCCAAATATAATTTTTGATGTTACAAAACATTGTGCACAAGGTCAAGCTAAGCAAAACTCAATAAATTCATTGATCCTTTTTGTTTATTCTCTTTCCCATTGCATTCTGTTCAATAAACTCTTTTTCTACTTTAACTCTGAAACCTTCTCTAAAGAACAGCACATGTTGTTCTGGTTAATTTTAGAATTATTCTATTTTCCTTAGCTTCTAGAATTCAGATTCAACTTTCACTAACATTGAAGATGACTGACAAACTGGACCACATCCCAGTAGATTTCAAGACATTACTTCAGAAATCTCACCATTTTATGCTAGGATCTTTTCATTACACATTGTTTTCTCTTATTCACATCTGTGTAATTATTTTTCACAAAGTTGTTAAGTTACCATGAGTCTACCTGTAGCTCTCCCTTGTGCTACTAAGCAGTGGCCTTTAGCTTTGGAGCTGGCTGCTAACTCTAAATGTTACTACATATTCAAGATCTTTCTAAGTCAATTATTCTCTCACATACAAAAAGCAACACATTGTACAAAGTATCTTCTTGAGGAGTCTTAAATTTTACTTTTCTTTCAACAACTTTTAAGTGAGAATCACCCTGAGTCTCAGGTATTTATTTTATAACTAACAGAATTATGACTATAAGTATTTGTTCAGTTCACTTGCAACTATTTCAAGGGTCTCCCCAATGTAAAGCAATATATTTAAGCTGTAAGGATATAAAGAATTATTATACAGAATTTATGTTCCCAAAGAGCTTAAGGAATAATTGGAAAGATAAGAGATTGTCAAAGAACAACAAAAAAAAGCCAGAAAAATTAAAGGTAGAGTATGCAAAATGTCCAAAAGTGATAGTACTAATAAGTGCTTTAGATGTTCACAGGGAGGGATCACTAAATGACTGGAAACTGAAAATAATCAAGTTACACTAGGAGCCAAGCAGAGTGAGAAGGACATCTTCAGGAAAAGGGAATGGTCTAGCATAAGTCTAAGAGCCGAGCCAAGCTAAGTGAGTAGACTTGAAAAAGAGTTGCATTTGAATAAGCAGAAAGTAGTGAAGCAAACATTGCAGGCAGATGGAGGGATGTGCAGTAGAAGACTGTTTATAGTTTATTCAGAAGGTAATAGAATAGAAGGTTTCTATTAAGATAGCCAAGGAGATATATCTGTAGGACAGCTAAAACTACAAGTTTCTAGATTCTTATAGATTCTGTTTTACACTACCTGAAGTCTTTTTAAAACACAAATTAAGCCATATATAATCACTGTTCCAAAGTCTACAGTTATAGAGTACTTTTGAACTGTGCAAGGAGGATGTCTGTGTGAAGGAGCAGCCAGGCAACACAGCTAAAGCCCATTAGTGTGAAAAGGATGTTCACAAGGAAGGGTGACATGATGTGAGATGTAAGAGCTTAAATAAGGGTGAGGAAGGACAGTGTCTGTGCTGTAAAGACAGTGCATTAAACAGCAATGGGATATTGTTTAAATGGGATAAAATTCAAATAAATAACAATATATTAAGATAATGAAAAGGTAATATTTGTATGGTCAGAAAAAAAGTTATGGAATTTTTTAAAAAATCAAATACTTGTTGGAGGAAAATTGATGTAAACTCATGGTTTTCCTTTGCAATCGTTCTTCCTCTTTTCCTCCCTTCCTCTTTCTCTCCCATCCCTCTTTCTCTCTCATCTAGTAGTAATGAGGCACAACTAATACATAGATTGATCTTCAAATATTATTTTCCACTAAAAGAAGATAACATGTGTGGATATATGGCTGATTTGGTGGTCGAGGCAGTATGAGATATAAGAAGAGCTTGCATTGAGTTTGAGCAGAATGCAAAACAGTGCTCAAAAACTGATGGAAATGCCAAAACGTTATGGGAGCTAGGTTCAAAGGATTTCCATTGGTCAAATTTGATGCAATTTGAGTATTAACATTGGTAGAAAAAGTATCAACCATTGAATCAAATAGAAAACCAAATGTTTCTATAAAATTAATTCACATTTTAAAATTGATGAGCAATGCAGTAAACTCTTCATATCCATGGATTTCACATCCATGGATTCAACGAACCAGTGATCTAAAATATTTGAAAAAAATTGTTTTTCACCTGTACTGAATATGTACTGACTTTTGTTTGGCATTATTTTCTAAACAATATAGTATAACTACTGTTTATGTAGCATTTATATTTTATCAGGTATTATAAATAATATATTAATATATATTATTTAAAGTATACAGGAGGATATTTCTAGGTTATATGCAAATACTATGCCATTTTATATCAGGAACTTGAGCATCTATGAATTTTGGTATCTGCAAGAGGTCCTGGAATCATTTTTCTTAGATATTGAATGATGACTGTATTTGTATAGTATATTTATGTAGTTTCTAATACTGATTGATCACTAGGACAAAATTAGTAACATCACAGGAAAAGGTCTGCTACATAACACCTCACTCAAATGATGACAGTGACCACCATCTGTAGTGCAGTATGTCAAATTCATGTCCTGATTAGATGCAATAAGAACCCAACATCACCTCTGTAATAACACTGCCTATGATGCATAACCTGAATCAAATTACAAAGAACATCACATAAACCTAAACTAATAGACATTCAATAAAATAACAGGCATACAATTCTCAAATGTGTCAAACTCAAGAATGTCAAAGAAATACTGAGTTCAAGAGAAAAGAAGCCTAAAGACACATGACGACAAAAGACAACACATAGTTCTGAACTAGATTCTTTCTTTATACAGGACATTATTGGACAATCTGGCAAAACTTCAATGGGGGATGAAATTTAGGTGGTAGTAATGTGACAATGTTAATTTCCTTATTTTGATGCTTTGTGTTGTGGTTATGTAGGGGAATGTCCTTGTGTGTGTGTGAACTGCATACTAATGTGTTAAGAGGTCTTTGTGCTGCTAAAACAGAATACCACAGACAGGGTAATTTAAAAAGAAGAGAAATTAATTTTTCCACACTTCTGAACACTGGGAAGTCCAAGATTAAGGTCCCAGCAGGTTTGGTTTTTCTGCTGAGAATTGCTCTCTTCTTCCAAAATGGTTCCTGGATGCTTTGTCCTCTGGCAGAGAGAATACTGTGTCCTCACATGGTAGAAAGTGAAAAAGCAACCAAGCCAAAAGCTGCTTGAAGCCTCTTTTTCATGGACTTTGACTACTCTCCAAAATCTATGTGCTACAGTGTGATACTATTAAGAGGTGAGGCCTTTAAAAGATGAGTAGGCCATGAGGTAACTCAATTTTGGAAAAGACATGTTTGAATCATAGCAAGTCGTAATAGGGTATCAGGACATAGGTAATGGCTAATCTTCAAAATTGAGTCCCAGGACAAGAAGCACTATTATATCCAGTGATGCACCTGAATAGAATCATCTATTAATAGTATACAAGTATTTATGGGTTTTTTTCTTTGTACAGTTTTTTACGTTGTTTTTAGAAACTCCACTGCACTTCTGTTTCCATGCCTTTACAGCTTGGGAATGCATAAAATAAAATTTGAAGTTTTTATTTTTGAACTATAATGAGTTACTACTGTTATTTTGGCTGGTTGTGAATTGTTTAAACTAGGTAAATTGACTGACAACAATTAAGTTTATCCTTTTCTGATAGTTACACAAAAGTCTGTAGTATGATTATATGAACAAATGGTGTATACCCATTTATTTCAGTATATTGAGGAAGAGAGATTATTCAATCAGGACATTTATTACATGCAAGCCATTAACATTAAGAATTTTCAATACTTATCTTTGAGAGAATTGAAAGAGCTGATTTTTCACAAAATATTTGAAGAAGCCAGTTAATGTTATTTTGTTAATGGCTGTCACAGATCTAAAGTATTCTGACTTACTACTCATTCATAAATCACATTCTACCACAAATCAGGTGTCAGTGAGTCTCATCATTGTATTTACCAAGCTGTTATGGTTTTACATAATGGAGATTTGGAGGATACCATATATAGTAATGCATGGATAAAAAAGGAAGTTCAGGAAGTTTAATGACCCCTTCTTGTCTCAGTACCTGCAGAGCCAATACAGCTCAGCAGTCAGAATTCAGTTATTGATTCTCTATTGCTTATAATGCGACTTTTCTCTCTTTCCCCCATGAGATTCTCTATTGATATACATAGTCCATTCTTACATTTATTGAATGCTTACAAAATAAAAAAGAAACTCTATGATGAACTATAATGATGTAAAGTCCATCGGATGCATATAGATCTTGTTCTAAATAATTTAAGAGAGGAACAAAATAGTTTTGTTTTAGGCTAAGGATATGTTATTTTCAAATGATAAAATTAACAATAGGTACGTGGTATATAGGATAAATCTTAAAGAATAGAAAGGATATTAAATGTAAATTGAGAAAGAATGTCATACTAAGAAATGAAAATGATAAGAATAAGGAAATCAATTAAAAAAAATTGGTCAGCCACCAAAATAAGGGAAGAATTTCAATTTCAGTTTTGTTGGAAGGATTCCTGAGAGACCAGTAGGAACTGTGTACACAAAGTCATATTCTTAGCAGTGTCTGGAAGGAACTGAATGCTAAATTGGGGAGTTCAAACTTATTCTAAAGACTTCTGGAATATATTGACAAGACACAGTCTATGTCCTCTTTCAAAAGGATCAATTTGGCATTTATATAATACTCAGGTAAAGGTATACATTGGATGAGGAAAATAATTGGGATGCTATTGCAGTAGTTTAAGTGTGAGATACTGAGGCTTAAGTTATCAACACCGTCAATAAAGAGGATGGATGAGCTAAAATACATCACAATATAAGATTGGCAGAACTTGACAACAGCTTGGAGTTAAAACAGAAATATGAGGGACTTGTCAAAAACATACAATACTCTTGTACCAAATGCCTAGGAGAATGGTGACACTATTAAAGAAAATTTGCTTTAAAGTAGAAAAAATTGGGGAAAGAAGACAATGAATTCAGTTTTTAATATTAAGACTGATTTAGCAGTCTTAGAATATGATGTTCTGACTGCTCTTGATATTTAGCAATGATCTTGTACAGCTACAATCCCCCTGCCCATCCCAAGTCTGTAAAGGTGTGAGTTTCAGGCTGATTTGCATAAGAGATGATGGAGTGCCCTAAACTTCTCAGTAAGTAAAGCTGATAATGGGGTGACTAGCTGCAATTCAGACATTCTCATTTTGGAATTGAGGAGAGCTACTGAAAATGCACATTTATAAGCTACTGTAGTGTGTAACAATGTTATTTTAGACATTATATAAAATATGCTGTTTCTGAAAAAAAAAAGTTATCTTTTGGGATTAGGGCTTAAAATTTTTCTATTAGCAGTATTAGTTTTTGCACTGGACTTTTAGAATTAAGAGGTTCGGAGGAAATTTTTCACATTACTCATGACTTTTAATAATATTAGAGGTCAGTGCAGGTTTGCTTTTGGATTATAGTTATATATAAAACTTTAATTGGAAAATTTGGAAATACATATTAGTAGTAATATTTTATCATCCAATTAAAGACTGTTCTATCAGCTCACTAAATGAAAAATTTAATCAGTTTAATTTTTAAAAATTGTTTCCATGGCTATTTTCTAAGATATTGCTATTCAGTCTTAACTGCTGAATTTTTTGTTATTAAAACAGTCTTATTTTCTTCTGACTCATTGTAGAGAGGAGGATATTCACTTTCAAAGAAAATCTAAGAAAATATTTAAAATTATTTCTCAAAACCTAAATGTTTTCTTGATAGCTATTTTAAAATATATGAATATATGAAAACATAGTAGAATAATGCAATTTTGTAATTGTAAGCTTCTTATAATAGCAGGTTAAAATTTGTTTCTTTCTTCCCTATTACAAATATGTATAGAGCATATAATTAAGAACTATTATATAGGAAGTTAGTCATTCAAGTCTGGCTTATTCAAATGCTGAGTAAGTGAATGTTTAGATCTGTGATCTTTGGAAAGTTACTCATCACTTTGCATGTGTTAACTCATTTAAAAAAATAAAAAAAAAATAGTAAATATTACAACTCCTCAGAGTTGTCATAACTAAATTAGATTGTACAGCACATAATATAATGCTAGATAAATAAGAAGTAAACAGTTAATTCTAATTGTTGCACCCAATATTGTTGTTGATGATGTTAACATCACATATTACTCAGGTACCATATTTCTGAATCTTTATAAATTACCTACTCTATTTTTCATCACATCTATTAAGATTTGATCTATTATGACTTACCTCTTAAATAATTCTTGAATGCTTACTCTCCTTCCCATCCATACTGTTGCTGCTATTGTATAGTCTACAACCTTTTACATGTATTATGGATATAACCTTCTACCTCTAACTTGCAATTATCTAAACTTAGCATACAGTTTTATATTTCCACCACTTTTCCTAAGAAGAATATTTAAACATCATCATTTAAACCCTATTGTATGATCCTCTACTGATTCTGCCCAATACAGAGAAATACATATAAAAGCAGAAAATATAGATGCATTTTAACTCACTTGTATATAACATGAAAAATTCATGTTATAAATAAAAACTCAACTATTTTCTTTGAAATAAAATTTATCATTGTGCAATTCTGATACTAATATTGATATCCAAAAACTTAATTTCAAATATTTTAAAACAAAAATGGTGATATAAAAACTTTGACTGTATCGAAATCGTAATATCAAAACAATGTATGCAAATCATTATATTCCTATCTTTGTTTAATGTGCTAAAGCACCCTTCCATTGAGGAAAATTCTGTTTACTCATCAAGATTCAACTTTAATATCACTTTCTCTACAGGCATTTTCTGACTAACCTATTATTTAACTGAGCCCTGTTTTTTTTGCCCTTGCCCCGAATTTTCATTTACCATCAAGGTATTAAACAGCACATTATATTTGCAATTACAGCTTACACATTTGAAGTAGAGATAATTTACTGTATTTTGCATTTTGAATAATACTCTGCCACAATGTATTTGCTTGATGAAATGAATACAGAATTGATAAATAAACTTACCAATTCTGGAAAAGATTTTTTCCCGTAGTAGAAGTATCAGAATAGGCAGATTGTAATACTGACTCTCTGTGGCATTTCAGAAAGGCTTTGAAGTAATTTGTCTTAGCTTTTCTCTCCTGCCTTTAGTCTCTGGTAGATGAAACTCCAGAGTGCCTAGGTTAAAAGTGTTTTCTCTCTGCTCTCATGTCCTATTTTCCCAAAAATTCCCTGGAATAGAAAGACCCTAAAATACATCTCATGGGTGTTTCTAATTTTTTTTACACTGTTCCTTGCCTTTTTGAAAAGGAGGTGCTTGCACTTGGATTAGTTCCCACAAGTCTCATGGCACATCTTTCTCAGCTTTTTTTTTTTCTGTTCCCCCATGGACATACTTTCACTTAAGTTATATGAAGGCCCATGAGTAAGAGGTTGTTGAATGATTGAAGACTGGTTCTGTCAGAGGAGCTCGTCTAATAGCCAATCTGGCACACACACACACACACACACACACACACACGACTATCATGACTTTGTTAAATGTTAGCTAGTTTCTACTCCCCTTTCACCACTCCCCTATCTGACTTAATGGGTTAAATTCCTTTTACGTTCTGTTAGGGCTGAGAGCCCAGTCTTTTTGTGACAGCTGTGTCACTTTTTGGAGTTCAGTTTATCTAGAAATATTTATGGTCTCAGCTCTCTGATATGTTTTGTTTTTAAACTAGATGTTAGTACCAATGGCATTATAAAATAGAAAAAAAAATCCTAAAATTTATATGGAAACACAAGTGACCCAGAATAGCAACATCTATACTAAGTAAGAGGGATAAAACGGGAGGCATCACATTACATGACTTAAAATTATAAAACAGAGCTATAGTAACCAAAACTGCATGGCACTGGCATAAAAACAGATACATAGGCCAATGAAACAGAATAGAAAATGTAGAAACAAACCCACACACCTACAATGAACTCATTTTTGAAAAAGATGCAAGGAACATCTTTTTCTTGGGGAGAAGACTGTCTCTTCAATAAGTGGTGCTGGAAAAATGGATATTTATATGCAGAAGAATAAAATGAGACCCCTACCTCTCACCGTATACAAAAAATCAAATAAAAATAGATTAAAAAATGAAATCTATGCCCTCAAACTATAAAACTACTTCGAGAAAACATTGGGGAACAATCTCAAATATTGATCTGGGCAAAAATTTCTTGAACAATACTCCACAAGCAAAGGCAATCAAATCAAAAATAGACAAATGGTATCAAATCAAGTTAAAAAGCTTCTGCACAAGAAAGAAAAAGAAAACACCAACAGAATGAAGAGACAACCCACAGAATGGGGGAATATATTTTTAAACTACCCATCTTACAAGGGATTAATAAACAGAATATATAATAAGCTCAAAACAACTATAGAAAAATATGTAATAATCTAATTAAAAAGGAGTAAAAGGTTAGAATAGACTTTTTTTTTAAGAAAAAGATGACATGCAAATGACAAACAGGTATGTGAAAAGATGCTCAGCATTATTGATCATCAGAGAAATGCAAATCAAAAATATAAATGAGATATCACCTCACCCTAGTGAAATGGCTTATATTCAAAAAACAGGTAATAACAAATGCTGGTGAGAATGTGGAGAAAAGAAAACCCTTGTACACTGTTGGTGAGAATGTAAATTAGTACGACCACTCTGGAGAACAGTTTGGAGGCTCCACTGATAACTAAAAATGGAGCTACCATATGACCAGTAATCCCACAACTGGGTATATAGCCCAAAGAAAGTAAATCTATATATCAAAGGGATATCTACAAGCCTATATTTGTTGCAGCATTGTTTACAATAGCTAAGATCTGAAAGCAACCTAAGTGCCCATAAGCAGCTGAATGGATAAAGAAAATGTGGAACATATTAATAATCAAGTGCTATTCAGCCATACAAAATAATGAGATCCAGTCATTTGCAACAACATGGATGGAACTAGAGATTATTATATTAAATGAACTAATCCAGGAACAGAAAGATAATTATTGCATGTTCTCACTCATTCGTGGGATATACAAATCCAAGAAAATGGAATTCATGGACATAGAGAATAGAAGGATAGTTACCAGAGGCTGGGAATGATAGTAGGGGTGTGGGGCAATGGGGAGGTGGGAATGGTTAACGTGTTCAAAAATTAGAAAGACTGAACAAGACTGACTATTGATAGCACAGTAAGGTGATTATAGTCAATAATAACTTAATTACGTATTTTAAAATAACTTAAAGAAAGTAATTGGATTGCTTGTAACTCAAGAGATAAATACTTGAGGGGATAGATATCCCATTCCCCATAATGTGCTTATTTCACATTGCATGCCTGTTGCAAAACATCTCATGTATCCCATAAATATGTAATAATTTGAAAATTAAAAAGTAAAATATAAACACATTTATTATATGAAACTAAACTACATGTTGTAGTTTATTAATCTTTTGTTAATTATTAAATTGAGAAAGATGGTCACTTGTTTTTAAAAATTATTTTAAATATCAAAATATTTATTCTTTTGGCAGGCACTTAGTATTAAACAACCCTTCAAATTCTTCAAAAGAAGGTCTTATAGATACTATCTCTTCCTTTATGTCATTTCCTGAGGCTCCACTCTAGTAGTTGCCTTTCACTGGTATTTATTTTCTCATTGCTACAGATTTGATTTTGCTTATTGGTCCTGGCTTCCTCACTGCGTACTTTGGTTGGATTGTTAACTTGAAACTGGAATTATCACAGTGCAGCCTTCAGAGTTTCTTTCAGCTAGTTAATGAGTAGTGGGTGTGCCACACACAAGACCAATGTTTGCTCCTTGAAAATTAACTCCGTTTTATTACCGTTATGAAAACTTACAACTGATTCAATTTCTTGAATCAGAAAATAATAGTGCCCCAAGGCATTGCAAGACCCACACTGGGGATCACAGTGATAATTTCTTCCTTTTTTGCATAAGTGACACCCAACTGTAAGCAATGGTTATAGGTAATGAAGAAATAATTAAATCTCAGAACCCAGCATTCTCATTTACCAGCAGCCAACAATACAGATATATCATCAGTTGATTGTATTCGCTAGAGATACTGATGATCCAATCCTCTTTCTTTTAAGTATACGTTTGTACCAGAGTGTTCTAATTTCCAAGTTTCTACTCAAGTGGAGAGAAGGAATTCATGCCTCTCCTATTTTTTTACATTATCTAGCTATATGATAATTTGGATTTTTCAACAGCACTAAGTCATGCAACAAAATACCTACTGATGAAATTCAGAGGGTTTGATAGATGACTGCCAGTAATCAGCTGTTACACAGATTAGCTCATTTCCAAAGAGCTATTCTGGAATAATGACACTCTGAAGACACCATTCTGTGAATAACTCTTAGGAAACTACATAATGTCCTGGTCGAATCTTCTGCATATTCAAACATTAGAATACATTTTATATTTATAATAGTTATGGCTGGCATTTCTTCAACTTCTTGAGGCTACTACTACTTGGTTTCCTAAAACCCACAGGATTATGAGTATTTCAGGAGCTGGCGGTGTGTATATACTTTCCATTGACACCTACAGAAGCAAATGTTCTTTCAATTTAATAAAATCTATCATAGAATTTCACTTTATAGTTGCAATACTCTACATAGATTCTTACTCTATAATGCTCCATTACAGGTACTCCACTGTGGACATACTGATCCTTACTTGTGCTGCAACATAGTCACAGTTACGGAAGTGTGTACTGTTTTCAAGTTAAATTTCAGTATCAGGGACCTTCTTCAAACTTGAGACGGTGTACGTCTGGGATACAATATTCTGCCCCTGGCTTGCCCTAATATACTTTCATTCAAAAAATCCTTGAGGATACAGACCCTCTATTAAAGAGAAGCAGTGATCAATGAGACCAATTCTGTTGAACTGCACAGGAAAAATATTAACTCAATGCTTAATATGACATATATGTATCTCTGTTTTACACTTGGGTTTTTCTAGTTGTCTTGTCATAAACAATCATATTTTTAAGACTTACAATGAAACCCTACTTCACATTTATATGATCATAATTTTCAGTTTCCTGTTGGTTCAACCTCACTGGCCACACCTATTCCAGTAATTCTGAAAAAAATGTAATGTGTATGGGTACTAACTTGAGACAGGGAGACGGGAAAAGTCTGCCACCTTTTAAAATCATGTGTTTAACACTTTTTATTCTTGTTAAATGTGCCCTTCCTCTCTAAACATGAGGATTAGGCACTCTGCAAGTGATCAACAGATTATCTCTCTTACATCTTCTTATATTATCTACATTGTTTCCCAATGGCCTAAATAAGCTTCATGAAGCATATGTCTTTAGAAAGTTAGATCTTAAATGGAGTCGTAAGTTTCACTGTTAGGGAAGAATGTGCTGAAAATACCCAGTAGTATTCAGTATCACTAGTCTCTTCCAGCCTAAGTTTATGTACCTCATCAATGTCATGAAACTCATTTACATTACACTAGGAATGGGTTATTTTTCAGGAGGTTTCTTTGTTCCCCAAGTAAATATTAATTTCATGAGTACAACCATATACTGATTTAAGCTTAGATTTAAACTAGATCTCCTACAGCACATTTATTGTGAGCTGCTTCATCTGATAATTATTTATGCAATTATTTTATTATTTTCACTTGAGAATAAAAATCCTTAAGGGACACTTTCACTCATCCTTGTACATCAAATTTAAGGTCAACTTCTTGCATATGTAGCAGTGAAGGGGAAAAATAGAAGGAGAAAAGAAAGAAAATGAGAAGGAAGGCACGAGAAAAGGAAAGAGAGAAAAATAGGGAAGAAAATTAAAAAAAGGAAGTGGTGTTGTAGGACATAGCTCACAGCTTTTAAATAGTTTCTAAAATTAATGCTTACAACATAGCCCAGAAAATAATGGAACATTTATATCAAGGTAAACCCATTCTATTTGTAAACTAAATGTCATTGCTGGTGGAAAGCAATAAAGCTTAGGAATTAGGGCAACAGAAAAATCTTTAAAGAGAGAATCAATGAGACTGAAAAAATACCATGGTTTGTCAAATTCACATCATCCATTAAGTGATAAGTGAACAAAATTCTGACTTTGAATTCTTTTATATCATCAGTTTGTTAACATTTAATAATTTCAACCAGAAAACAGAGAAATAGAGTTTTATCTAACAGTTATTAAAAATAAAAAGAAAACGGGAGTATTTCTATGGGCATGTTGTGATTCTAACACACAATTTAAACATTTCTTGATTTTCTATAGTATTCACAGAACTGACTTTTTGAGCACCTGGATATAAAATGAAATCAACTATATTACATACTTCACTTTTACCCATGTGCAGAATTTTGTTTTGCTTAGACACAGAGAAACTTTGTCCTTTTGGCAATATAAGTGGTTAAGGATCATCTTTGCAAATCAAAGTTTTTTTTCTTTTATATGGATGATGTACTTAGCAAACATTCCTCCTAGCCCTCTAGACCACCCATTACACCTTCATCAAAATGCATATTCTATCTCTCTACTCCATTGAGTTCATAAAAGTCTTTTGGACTGAGGATGGAACATCTTTATTTAAAATATTTCCTAATGATTTGAGTGCAATTATCCTGGCTCTTGTCCTCAGACTGACATTTAGAATCACTCTTCAGAATTCTGTATTTCCGATGTTTGTCACTATTAAAAAAACGGATTTCTGGAATTCCATTTCTGGTGTGTGTAGGCATCCCTATAGTCTACCCTACTTCCAGTTTCAAAGAGTTCACGTTTTAGTGAGGCCCACCAATGCCCAAATTTAGCAATCACTGAACGCCACTTTCTATCTAGTAATCAGGGGATGCTTTTGAATCATATCTGCAATACGTGAGGACTTAATTCTTCATCCCCAGCCAAGTACCCAAATGTGTGAAAGGGCGAATCTGAAATCTGTGTTGTGATATCTTTGTGAGTTGATTTTCCATGGTTTATGGTTAATTAAATGCACCTTCTCCTGTAGCAAAGCCTCAGTAGATGAAGTATGATGCTGCCACTTGGCCCTTCCAGAGTCTGGTACATGGGGCTGTACTGTATTTTTACATAATGAAGTCAGCAATGTCAGGGAAGGAAAGTGAACCTAAACATGTCAAAGGATTACCCTTTCTGAACCTACTTTGCAGCACAGTATGGGATATTTTTTCCCTGTCTTGGAAACTATTCCTGGAATATCCACATCTAATATCCCCACAGATAAGGTAGCATTATTAGAAAGGGAGGAAAGTAGATGTGTTTGCAATGTTTTAGAATTATTACATGCAAGATAATTCCTACATGCAAGACAGTGATGATTATCACAATGAATCATTATAATTTTAATTATTGTGTAGAATCTTCTGGTTGAAGATTAAAGAACTTGGAACATTTTTAAGATGTCTGAAATCCTTTGGCTTCTATCAAGAGAAATCAGAGCTTAGTGTAAGGTATTTTAAAGAGGAAAGAAAATTCAAATTTGTAAGAAATTTTTAGTGGAAAATCGGTACTGTTATTGTATCAAAGGGAAAATATCCTTAACAAATTCAAAATTTTATGAACTGGAAAGGCCAAATGGAAGACATCAAAATATATGAGATCAAATTTTTTAGAATTAACATTTGAATAAGATCATGCCATGTTTGTCTTCCTATGCCTAGCTGATTTCATTAACATAACGTTCATTCATATTGTCACAAATTATAGGATTTCCTTCTTTTTATGGGTGAATAATATTTTGTTATGTATATATACCATGAGATAATATATTTTTTAATTAGCTAGACTTATGTGTTTACCATGTATGTGTACTTCAAAACATTATGTGGTACTTGATTAAAAACAAACATTTGTATATGCCAATTTAAAAATAAACAAATAAACGTGTAAAAATACATATGAGAGCAATATAAAAAACTTGTGTATTTGATTTTGGTTTTTAACTAGAAGTTTGAAGAAACTTAAAGAGCTTCCACAATGTTTGTTCCAAATAGGAGCAAAATATGGGAGAGTTGAGGAATATATCGAGTATAGAGTAGGGATTTCAGAATGCTGTGAACAGGCACACACACGTTTTTTTCAGAAAAAAACCACTAAGTGATTTAGAAATATAATTGGTTGACCAACTAACTTTTAAATATATTGCACCTTATTTGGCAAGAACTGGAGTCAGCATCCTGTCACTTGAATATATAGATGAAAATGTAAGAACAAGATAAACTGTATATAATGACTGTAAACTCCTTTCTTCATTACTATTAAGCATTAAAATGTTGTTACATAACCACATGGAACAATGTTAAAAGGACTCAGTAGTGACTCTTATGTTAGACATTTATACGTTACACATAGCAATAGAAAATAGAGAATGAAAATGTATACATACATTTTATACAATTAAACATACAGTTGAAATGGTAGCAGTATATTATGCAGGGTAAGTACATTTCTGTAAAATTTACTTCAGACTTACAGTGGCTACATGTATATTTCACACTCACCAACAATTCAGTTTATTTAACTGGCAGATGACTTTACACAAAATGATTCAGAGACTCAGGCTCCTCCGTCTTGTGGTATTAACTTCCTTTAGGTCTTTGAAGTCTGTTTTGCTCTGTCAACGAATGGGGAAAGATAATTTTAGAGGTGATTTTTATGGATTAATGCGGGGAAACTAGTGCCCCAGTTTTGCTCAAAGTCCATGGAAACACCAAACTAATGGTGGCAGGCAAATATGCTCTAGCTCTGTGATCAGGAAGAAGAGGAAAACAATTTGGTAGGAATGTATTCAATCTTAGCCATCGAGAGAGAGTTAAATTAAAAGTTTATTTCTTAAATGTCTTTATGACATAAATCAAATTTTAGAAGTTAATTCAATAAATGATACATTGAAAATCACATGTATCTAAGATAAATTACCTCATATGCACACATAATTTGTTCCACTATGTCATTTATGCACTCGCTTTTGATGTCTAGTATATGATTAGCAAAGAATATTTTATGATTGAAAAGTTCATTACCAGCAATTCTTACTTTTCATATGCTAACAAATATAATTCCAACAAGTCAATAAATATGACCCTTTAGTGACTTGCCAGGATTCTGCAATGGATATTTGAGTCAAAGCAAAGGATTTACCTTTTTTTTCTTTTAGCTAGTGTAAGTATTTATAAATATGGAAATACGTTTAAGGGATATGGTGTGACTGAAAACCATGTAAAAATAAATATATATTATTTATATTTCATAAAAAGGTTATCCTAATTTTCAGTTATCTGCAATTGGTTAGAGTAGAAATTCACACTGCTGTAAAGAAATACCTAAAACTTGGTAATTGATAAAGAAAAGAGGTTTAATTGGCTCATGGTTTTGCAAGCTGTACAGGAAAGAGGCCTCAGGAAACTTACAGTCATGGCTGAAGGGGAATGGGAAGCGGGCACATATTACGTGGCCAGAGCAGGAGGGAGAGAGAGAAGGCATAGGTGGTACACACTTTTAAACAACCAGATATCTTGAGAACTCACTATCATGGGAATAGCAAGAGGTAAATCTGCCCCCTTGATCCAATCACCTCCCAGGCCCCTCCTCCAAAACTAGGGATTACAATTCAGCATGAGATTTAAGTGAGGACACAAATCTAAACCATATCAGTAGCTAACAGTTGCTCACTGTGGTAGAATTCAGAAGAAATCCTTTTGGATGATGTTTTTAAAACCCTAGCTATCATTTTTTTTTCTAATCCAAAGACATAGAAGTAGGCAAAGTACAGTGACATGTATTGCTTCGTTTACTTTAAAGATGGATAGTTAGGTTACTATTTATTAAAAAATTTAAAGCTTGAAAGGCAAAAAGTAAAAATAAAATGCCAGGAATTTGGAGAAAGTAGAAAATATATAATATCTTATGGATAATGTAATTTTGCTCTTAATGTTCATATTTTGTAGCTTTATTCTGGTATCAGAGTAAAGGTGTTTTTGTTACTATTAGTAGTACCTTGTGTGACATTAAAGAACAATGAAAAGGGTCCAGGCTCTGAGAGATACAGGACCATGTGTAAATAGTCGCTCAGTCTTAGTGAGTGGAAAAATGATCTTCCTTCTCTGACCCTCATTTTCTTCACATGTAAAGTATCGTGGGTGGCATTGCATTCACAGAGATGCTGAGTGGATTAAATATGAAAACATGGAAGTGGTTGAACAAGTGCCTGGAATCAAGCAAGTTAAAATTATGTAGGTAAAGCAGGTCTAGGTTATTTAATAACTGTGTCTCACTTTTATGGTTTTTTCAAATACATGAAACAATCTCTGCCCTATTTTATTTTATAGGTATAAAACAAAATAATAATTATGAAAGAATTTTATGGAGATAAGAATGCTAGAAACTCTAGGATGTTATCAGTTGTGAAATGTCCCTGTATTTCTTCAGATGAAATTTCAGATGACCTCATATCTGGGTTCCGGCAAGATACATTACAAAATGCGGCCTTGACATTCTTTATGAAATCCCGTATACCTTAGTAGAATCCCTGTACAACATTGGATTCAACTTGAAATGCTTTCTAATCGTTCTGGTTCAACAGAGGGTTAATCAAATTTCAATTTCTGCCTATTTTATAACATAAAGGAAGGCATTTTTTTTTAGTGATCAGATGTGTTTTAGCTAGGGTAAGTAGAGCAGCAAAGTGATGAATGTTGTTGCCTGGGAAATAATAATAAAAAATGAAAAGCGAGAGGTAACCAATTTCTTCCAGTCTTTATTTTGCTCACCCACTTGATTTGGAGCCACATATTGCTTCTCCCAAAATTAACACTTCAGGCATCTTGTTGCAATTCAACACGCATTACAATGTACACTCCATTTTGAGTGTATTGAAAACCTCATCATAAAAGATCTTCTGAGACATCTATGTTTAAAATAACAGCAGTTTGTAGTTAAGCCAGCAAATTTAAACACATAGAAAGAAAGAGGTGTCTGGTGAATTAGCTGTATACGATAAGCTATAGTTAACTATGTGCATATTTATTCATTTATTTTACACAGTCTGCTCATTTTTTTCAAAAGCAGACAGTCCAGTTTTGGTGTTCATTGTAAACTCAATTTGATTTTACTTCCTTACTATACTTTCCTGGCATCTGCTTTTATGGAAATATAGCTGGTCATTAACACAGCTTTGCATGCCTCCAAACTGTGTTGTTTTTCATGCAAAGTAGACATTTGTAGAATAATTACAGATGGGAAAGTATGCCTCATGGAATTTTTTCTTCATTACAAAATTATCTTGTTCTGATCATTTTATATCCACTTCATTATAAAAGGAGAGCACAGGGATAATCAAATATTTTAGCTATAATAGTAATCTTCAGAGCACTTGCTCTTACAAAGTAAGAAGTCATGAATTACATAAAAAAGGAATCATTATGGAAAAATTACTTAAGTAAATTCTTTTTTATCCCTGCTCCTTTTCACCACCTTCTCCAGTCTGTGAGAACAGCCTCTCTCAGCCACATTTGAAGTTCTCGCTAAAGCTTACAGTCATGGTGGACTTGGCTGCTAACATCCAAAAGAGGAGGACTTGCCAGAAAATAGCATCTACTCATCACTGTGCCCAGATTTCTCTTCCATCTTTTTGTAGGATAACCCTGAGCTGAATGTTCTTTGTAAGTTACCCCCAAACCACTCTCCACCCTGCTTTATGCCCCACAAAATTGACCTATATGGACTGTATCAACTAGAATGCCTTGCCTTTAAATTCCTTTTAGGTTTAACCAATAGGAAGAACTGACAGGAAATTTCAAACTGGGAGGAAAGAGAGATAAGGAGCTATTCCCTCAATTAGTCCCCTGAAGCCCATAGCTCCTGCAGAGCGGCCCTCTCCAAAGCTCTTTCTTTGTAGGCTCTGATAACTGCTCTTTCTCTTTACCTTAGTCTTTATCATAAGTCAAACATAAGTGTGATAATGGCTTCAAATTTGGAGTTAGCACTAGAATGCATCAACATCTTTTTTCGGTTTTCTTTGCTCACATATTTGTAAGTAGCCCCTTGAGGCTGTCCCATTATCTTTTTTGAGAGTCCATCTATTTCCTGAATGATGCCCCTGTCTATATTTTTTTCTTATGTAAATGGAGAGAGGAGGACTGAGATATCTTGAGTTACAGGATGATAGACTTAGAAATGGAAAGAACTTTTATATACCAAACCATGATGAAATTGGGATCCATAAATGAAAAGTGTTCTTCCCAAGTCAAAAGCTAATTTCTTGAGACAGCAAGGCCATATCAGTTTTTTAACTCCTGGTCAAGTACTTTTTTTTAAAGAAACTTATCACATCTGCATTTAATCATCCAGAATCAAAATATTGAGATGAGTCAACAGGAATATGAGTCTTGCTTCATTTATTTAACTTTTTGCTTTTTTTTATTTAATCGCTTTTTGAGGAAGGTTAATAAGTAGAGTGGAAAAGAAAGAGATCAATGGAAATGAAACAGGGTAAACAAAGAAAGACTAGCACGGATAAGGACTGTGTTGTGCGGACAGTGGTAGTTGACTTTTTAAATAGCAGTTATTGAAAATACTTGCTGTAGTATTCCTAGTCTATATATTCAGTTTATGTTGCAGATAAATAAACCCTGTTCTCAGAGTACATTTTGTGTCTAAAACAATAAATACACAGCTGCCAACCTCACATAAAAAAGGGTCACTGTTTCATGAAATGGGCTCAACTGGAGCTTTGAATCTGTATTTCAATGCTGGAAAATACATATTTCTATTAGATGATTAACCTTCCCACTATAGGCATAAACCATCCCAAAACTAATACTAATATAAAAATTTTACTTTTTATGTGTAACCTATGTATTATTTTATGTCTTGTAGAGATCTACACATATCACGAACACTGAGAAATAGTTTCTAAGAAGAGCTATTAATAGCTTTTCTTACCCCTTCATTTTAAGCTACTTTTAGATAATATAATTGAGATATATTTATTCTGTCCTTTTCATGAGCAAGATAGTATTGGAAAAACAAAAACAAAATATTTCACAAGCTGGTTAAAGAAACCTACACTTTAATTTGCAAACATGATTGCACATATAAAACTTGGTAATTCAAAAAAATCCCAGAAAGGACAATTTATAGCACAAACACAAATCTATTCATGGAAATCCCACATTTATGTAGTCATAGTTTACTTTTCAAAGCTTTATAATCATGACAGAAACAAAAGCTACTAATATAAGACACTGTACTATTTTCATTCAAATATGATAATTCAATTGCTAAATACTGGTTTTGTCTAAATCCATTAAACAGCTGCCTTATATACTGATTGAGAAATCCTAAATATCTATGTATCACAGAAAATATCTTTGCCCTAGGATATAAGTCAGGGGATGATTTGAATATAGGTGTCAGTTTATTTTATATTTAAAGAGAGCATAGCAGTGAAATAACCAATATTTATGACAGTAATGAACAACATTAGACCATGAGCCTCATTAAAGCTTCATAGGTTTCTGTCTGACTTAGGATGTAATTTCAAACAGTTGACAGTCACGTATATAGCAAATAAGATTAGGTGGGAAAGATATACAAATCAATCAATCTATTAATAATAAAACAACTCAAAGAAAAAACACTTGAGACCTAGAGGGAAGGTAAGAATTATTAATCCAGCTTGGAACATGGCAAAATCTCTTCTCTTAAAAAAAAAAATTAGCTGGGCATGGTGGCGCACTCCTGTAGTCCCAGCTACTTGGGACAGGTGGAGGATGTAACGAGCTGAGATCATGCCACTGCACTTCAGCCTGGGCAAATGAGACCCTGACTCAAAAAAAGAAAAAAACATGAGTGACCTGACCCATCTCTTCTAATAGAATGAGGACCACTATAATGGAGGCAATAGGACTGGCTGAGTGTGTTGCAGCCGTCACATGCCTCAGGCTGGCTCCCAGGATCCAGGATCTCCTTGATCATCACACGTTGTGGTCCAGAGAAACCACAGTGTAATAGCAACTTGTGTTTGACTCAACTGGTATTTCCCAAAATCACATAGTTTGATCATGAATGCTCAGCCCAAGAGGAAAAGCAATATACAATTAAAAATAATAATAATAACTAAGATTACATGAGATTAGAAATTCCATCTTATTTACCTTTATATTTCCAGTGCCTAGAATGGTGCTATTAAATGCTAATACATATGGTCAGGACATTAAATATCAGAGTGTATAATTAGCTAGAGTCCCATCACTGCTATTAATCTGTTGTACAAAATAGAACAAATTACTTCAATTCCTGAGCTTCTGTTTCACATCTGAAAATTAGGAATTATTATAATACCACCTCTGGGTTCACCCTGTTCCCCACCAAGAATGAAGTAAGATAATGCACGTGAACAAGCTTTTGGGGTTCCAACATACAATAACCTGAATAAGTGTGTTTTTGTTGGTTTTCCATATTTTATGGGTTAAAAAGAAGCACCAACTTTGTCATTGGTGGGCTTTTTTCTTGAGAGTTTCATTAAATGTTCCAATTTCAACCTAAAAAGGCTTGCAAACACTTATTTAGCCCATTTGAAGTTATTACAAAAATATTTTTCTCATTGTTTTTCCAAAATAAAGGGAGCATTCCAGAGTAACGACCCAAACAATAGGGAGCTATGAACTTTGGCATTCCAGGACATGGCACAGCAAGCCGTTCCCTAAGGAGGAAGGTTCTAGTCATATGAGAATCATTGATATTCTACATAAAGAAAATGAATGACCATGTTTGTTCTTATAGCAAAATGCCAATGCCTGTAACAGCCAATCTGAAACAAGAACAAAAAGAAAGTGGTTTATATGGCAGAAAGCAGTGCATCATTGGCAACTTCAAGAGACCTCTAAAACAGCTTAATAACAGAAATTTCTAGATGTGTGAGCAAATATATGCCTGAAACAGAAAACTCTTTTGCTTCACTGTTGAAAAAGTGTTAGTGTCTTGTGGAGAGAGGTCAGTGTTCGTGATCATAGAAAAAACTCACCCAATAGGCAAATAGAAAAGTAGCTATGGATGAAAAGTAAAGTCAGTGATGATGGAAAATCAACAATTGAATGCTGTTTGTGAAAATGAAAGAAAAGGCACATTGAGGCAAGGTAGAGAAGACAGTAGGGATGATTTGAAATGCATGTGAGTTTTTCCAGACTCCCATCAGCTATTAATCTTTTGGATTTAGGAATGAAAAAACAAAAAATTTTCCTAAATTATAGGTTATTCATAAACTACTTCAAATATTCTTCATACTTTTTACTCAAAATATAAATATTAATATGCCTACTACTTTGAAAATATTGTTTAATAATATTTACAAAGAGTTTCAAAAACTAAAAAACAACAATAAATATCATTGGCAAGTTTTCAAATACAAACTGTGAGATGTTTTAACAAAGTTAAAATTATTTTACTTCCCAAACATCTTACATCTTACTTCTTGAAACACTCTTATAAGATTTGTATAAATTATACTACTTATGTAAACTAATATCCATTTTATTAGTATGCATGCTCATGACCCTGTTTTCTGCCAAGGCTGAGTCATCAACATGCACAGCACTGAAGCAGCAATAAGTAAGATTGATTGGTTAGATTGTGACAGATTCTAATCTAAGTGTTTCTGTGCTGTTCTCAGAAATGCCTACTTAACCTTTGACTCTGGATGTCAACATTTCCTTCTCTTGCTTTCAATTTGGCATAGTGGTTTCCTTCAAATCAGTAATTTCTCTATGTTGACTGTAAAGCTTTAATTATTTCAAGATAATCGTAATGCTTTTTCTCATGTTCATTTGACTGAATTTTCCTAGGATTCTGGATTCAGAGAAACATAAGCTTCCTGAGAATCACTGGGAAGAAAGACTTGGATGAAAACTTAATGCAACACAAACTTCTCGCTGCCCTAGTCTTTCTCAGCCCCTCAATCTAAAGTTCCTCAACATATTTTTTTCTTTCCCTATATTTCTTGGTTATTCAGTGTCTTTTTTGGTACCATATGAATTTTAACATTTTTTATTAGATTTTTTTTATTTCCATAGATTACTAGGGAACAAGTGGTGTTCGGTTACATAAGAAAATTCTTTAGTGGTGATTTGTGAGATTTTGGTGCACCCATCACCCAAGCAGTACACACTACACCCTCTTTCTAGTCTTTTATCCTTCACACTGTTCCCACCCTTTCCCCTGGGTCTCCAAAGTCCATAGTGTCATTCTTATCTCTCTGCATTCTCATTGCTTAGCTCCCACTTACAAGTGAGAACATACGATGTTTGGTTTTCTATTCTTGAGTTACTTCACTTAGAATAATAGTCTCCAATCTTATCCAGTCACTGTGAATGGCATTAACTAATTCCTTTTTATGGCTGAGTAGGAGTCCATTGTATATATACACCACAGTTTCTTTATCCACTCATTGATTGATGGGCATTTGAGTTGGTTTCACATTTTTGTAATTGCGAATTGTACTGCTATAAACCTGCATGTACAAGTATCTTTTTTTGTGTAATGACTTATAATCCCCAATAGTGGGATTGCTGGATCATATCGTAGTTTCACTCTTAATTCTTTAAGGAATCTCTATACTGTTTTCCATAGCAGTTTTACAAGCTTACGTTCCCACCAGCAGTGTAGAAGTGTTCCCTGTTCACTGAATTCATGCCAACATCTAATTTTTTTTTTATAACAGACATTTTTGCAGGAGTAGGGTGGTATTGCATTGTGGTTTTGAATTGCATTTCCCTGATCACTAGTGATGTTGCATATTTTTTCATATGTTTGTTGGTCATTTGTATATCTTTTGAGAATTGTCTATTCATGTCTTTAGTCCACTTTTTTATGGGATTTCTTTTTTCTTGCTAATTTGAGTTTGATGTAGATTCTGGATATTAGTCCTTTGTCAGATGTATATATTGTAAAGATTTTCTCCCACTCTGTGGGTTGTCTGTTTACTCTGCTGACCATTCCTTTTGCAGTGCAAAAGCTCTTTAGTGTAGGTCCCAGTTATTTATCCTTGCTTTTGTTGCATTTACTTTTGGGTTTTGGTCATGAAATCCTTACCTAAGCCAATGTCTAGAGGGGTTTTTCCAATGTTGTCTTCTAGACTTTTTATAGTTTTGGGTCTTAGATTTAAGTCCTGGATCCATCTTGAGTTGATTTTTGTATAAAGTAAGAGATGAAGATCCAGTTTCATTCTCCTGCATGTGACTAGCCAATTATCCCGCACCATTTGCTAAATAGGGTGTCCTTTCCTCATTTTATGTTTTTGTTCGCTTTGTCAAAGATCAGTTGGCTGTAAGTATTTGGGTTTATTTCTGGGTTCTCCATTTTGTTCCATTGCTTTTGGGGCCATTTCTATATCAGTACTATGCTGTTTTGGTGACTATGGCCTTATGATAAACTTTGAAATCAGATAATGTGATGTCTCCAGATTTGTTCTTTTCGCTTAGTTCTGCTTTGGCTATATGAGCTCATTTTTGGTTTTATATGAATTTTAGGATTGTTTTTTCTAATTCTATGAAGAATGATGGTGGTATTTTGATTGGAATTGCATTGAATTTGTAGATTGCTTTTCGCAGTATGGTCATTTTCACAATATTGATTCTGCCCATCCATGAGCATGATATGTATTTCATTTGTGTCATCTATGACTTCTTTCAGCAATGTTTTGTCATTTTACTTGTAGAGGTTTTTCACCTTGGTTAGGTATATTACTAAGTATTTTAATTTTTTTGCAGCTATTGTAGAAGAGGTTGATTTCTTAATTTGATTCTCAGCTCAGTTCACTGTTGGGTAATAGAAGAACTACTGTTTTGTGTACATTAATTTTGTATTTGGAAACTTTGCAGAATTATTTTGTCAGTTCTAGGAGCTTTCTGAGGAAGTCTTTATGGTTGCCTAGGTAAACAATCATGTCATCAATGAACAGCAAGAGTTTGACTTCCTTTCTTGATTTGGGTGCCCTTTATTTCTTTCTATTGTCTGATTGCTCTGGCTAGGACTTCCAGTACTATATTGAAGGGAAATAGTGAGAGTGGGCATCCTTGTCTTGTTCCAGTTCTCGGAGGCAATGCTTTCAACTTTTCCTCATTCAGTATTATGTTGGCTGTTATTACATTATGATGGCTTTTATTACATTGAGGTATATCCCTTATTTACCAATTTTGCTTAGAGTTTTAATCATAAAGGGAAGCTGGATTTTGCTGAATGTATGCTTTTTCTGCATCTATTGAGACTATCATGTGATTTTTGTTTTTAATTCTGTTTGTGTGGTATATCCCATTTGTTGACTTGCATATGTTAAACCATTCCAGCATCTCTGGCATGAAACCACTTAATTGTGGCAGATTCTCTTTCTGATATGTTGCTGGATTCAGATAGCCAGTATTTTGTTAAGGAGTTTAGCATCTAGGTTCACCAGAGATATTAATCTATAGTTTTTGTTTGTTTGTTATGTCCTTTCTGGTTTTGATATTAAGGTGATACTGGCTTCATAGAATTATTGGGGGATGGGGGTTCCTCTTTCTCTAACACATGGAATGGTGTCAATAGGATTGGTACCAATTCTACTTTAAATGTCTGGTAGAATTCTTCTGTGAAGCCATCTGGACCTGGACGTTTTTTTGTTGGAAATTTTTAAATTACCATTTCAGTCTTGCTATTTGTTATGAGTCTGTTCAGAGTAGCTTATTCTTCCTGATTTAAGCTAGGAGGGTTGTTTTTTTTTTCCAGGAATTTATCCATCTTCTCTATGTTTTCTAGTTTATGCACTTACATGTCTTCACAGTAACCTTGAATGATCTTTTGTATTTCTGTGATAACAGTTGTAATATCTCTCATTTCATTTATAATTGATCTTATTTAGATTTTCTCTCTTCTTGCTTAATCTTGCTAATGGGCTATCAATTTTATTTCTTTCTTCAAAGTGCCAGCTTTTTGTTTCATTTATCTTTTGTATGTTTTTTGTTTCTGTTGCTGTTGTTTGTTTCAATTTAATTCAGTTCTGCTCTGATCTTGGTAATTTCCTTTCTTCTGCTGTGTTTGGGTCTGGTTTGTTCTTGCTTCTCTAGTTCCTTGCGGTATGACCTTAGATTGTCTGTTTGTGCTGCTTCAGACTTTTGGATGTAGGTATTTAGAGCTATGAACTTTCCTCTTAGCAGCATCTTTGCTGTATCCCAGAAGTCTTGATAGGTTGCATCATCGTTGTCATTTAGTTCAAAATGTTTTAAATTTCCATCTTGATTTTATTTTTGACCCAGTAATCATTCAGGAGAAGATTATGTAATTTCCATGTATTTGCATGGTTTTAAAGGTTATCTTTTGGATATAATCTCAAGATTTATTTCACTGTTGTCTGAGAGGGTGCTTGATATAATTTAAGTTTTCTAAATTTATTGCAGCACATTTTGTGGCCTGTTATATGATCTACCTTGGAGAAAGTTCCATATGCTCTTGAATAAATTGTATATTCTGTGGTTATGTAGTTATTGGGTAGAATGTTTTGATATGTCTGTTAAGTCCATTTGTTCCAGGGTATAGTTTAAAATCATTGTTCCTTTGTTGAATTTCTGTCTTGATGACCTGTCTAGTGCTGTCAGTGGAGTATTGAATTTCCCCACTATTACTGTGTTACTGTCTATCTCATTTCTTAGGTCTATTAATCATTGCTTTATAAATTTGGAAGATCTAGTGTTAGGTGCATATATGTTTAGGATTGTGATATTTTTCTGTTGTACAAGGCCGTTTATCATTATATAACAGCCCTCTGTGTCATTTTTAACTGCTGTTTCTTTAAAGCTTGTTTTGTCTGATATAAGAATAGCTACTCCTGCTTGCTTTTGGTGTCCATTTGCATGGAATGAATATCTTTTTTCATTTCTTTGTTGTAAGTTTATGTGAGTCCTTATGTGTTAGGTGAGCCTCTTGAAGGCAGCAGACAGTTGGTGAATTCTTATCTATTCTGCAATTTTGTATCTTTTAAGTGGAACATTTAGGTTATTTACATTCAACATTAGTATTGAGATGTGAGGTACAACCTCATTCATCATGATATTTTTTGCCTGTATACCTTGGTTTTTTGTTTTTTAATTGTATTTTTGTTTTTTAGGTCCTGTGAAATTTGTGCTTTAAAGAGGTTATGTTTTGATGTCTTTCCAGAATTGGTTTCAATATTTAGAGCTTCTTTTAGCAGTTCTTATAGTGCTGGCTTTGTAGTGGCAAATTCTCTCCACATTTGTTTGTCTGAAAAAGACTGTATCTTTCCCTGATTTATGAATCTTAGTTTTGCTGGATACAGAATTCTTGGCTGATAATTGTTTTGTTTAAGGAAGCTGAAAATAAGACCCCAGTGCCTTCTAGTTTGTATGGTTTCTGTTGAGAAATCTGCTGTTAATCTGATAGGTTTTCCTTTATAGGTTACCTAGTGATTTTGCCTCATAGCTCTTAAGATTCTTTCCTTTATCTTAACTTTAGATAACCTGATGATGAAGTGCCTAGGTAATGATCTCTTTGTGATGAATTTCCCAGGTGTTTTTTGAGCTTCTTGTATTTGGATGTGTACGATACGGTAAATTGCTCTTCAAAGATTTTTAGTCTGTTGACTTCCTTTAAAATTCAAGAGGGGAAAATTGTTAACTACAATGACTCCTGAGTTTCTCTTCAAAGAAGCAATATGTCCGTATGTTCAGCTTCCCTGTTCTTTGTCCTCCATATTAAAGTTTAACTACCTTGTTCCTTATGCCTCTATGCCCCTGCTTTTAGTAAAAACTCCCTCCTAACATCTATCACCTGCTCTGTCCTTAGTCATCTTTAGTCACCTGCTCTGTCCTTAGTCATCCTTACTCACCTGCTCTGTAACCATCCTTCCTGCCAAAACTACTCACCAACCACTTCAGCTTGTACCCCTGCTCTTTTTTAAATAGCCAACTAGAATTAGCTTAAATTGTGCAGTTCAACCCTAGCCAATAGAGAAAAGACACAGCAATAGGGACTAACTGTGTTAGGGATAAGAACTGCTTCTCCTCTCTTGTCCAGTGTGCTCTCACCATTGCTCTATCTGCAAGACGCACCCTTCCGTAGAAGTAAATTGCCTTACTAAGACAACTTTTGCCTGAGTGCTATTTTCACTTTGCAGCACCAAGCATTTACTTCCAACAGATGTCTAGGTCTCTAGCAATCCCTGGGAAGTTTTCCTCAATTATTCCCCCAAATATGTTTTCCAAACTTTTAGATTTCTCTTCTTTTTCAGGAATGCCAATTATTTTTAGGTTTGGTCAATTAACATAATCCCAGACTTCTTGGAAGCTCTGTTCATATTTTCTTATTATGTTTTCTTTGTCTTTGTTGGATTGCATTAATTCAAAGACCTTGTCTTTGAGCTCTGAAGATCTTTGATCTTTCTTCTGCTTGTTTGATTCTATTGCTGAGACTTTCCAGAGCATTTTGCATTTCTATAAGTGTATCTGTTGTCTCCTGAAGCTTGTATTGTTTTTTATTTATGCTATTTCACTGAATATTTCTCCCTTCACTTTTTGTATCTTTTTTTTTCTCCCTTAAATTGGGCATAAATTTTCTTTTCTTTTCTTTTCTTTTTTTTTTTTTTTTTTTTTTTGAAATGGAATCCCACTGTTTCACCAGGCTGGAGTGCAGTGGTGTGATCTCAGCTCACTACAACCTCTGTCTCCTGGCTTCAAGCAGTTTTCCTGCCTCAGCCTCTCAAGTAGCTGAGACTAAAGGCACCTGCCACCACACCCAGCTACAGCTAATTTTTGTATTTTTAGTAGGAATGGGGTTTTGCCATGTTGCCCAGGATAGTCTCGATCTCTTGATTTTGTGATCCACCCACGTCAGCCTTCCAAAGTGCTGGGATTACAGGCGTGAGCTGCTGCACCCAGCCTGGGCTTCACCTTTCTATGGTGCCTCCCCAGTTAGCTTAATAACTAACCTTCTGAATTCCTTTTCAGGAAATCAGGGATTTCTTCTTGGCTTGGGTCCATTGCTGGTGAGGTAGTGTGATTTTGGGTTAAAGAGCCTTGCTTTGTCATATTGCCAGAGTTGTTTTTCTGGCTCCTTCTCATTTGGGTAGGCTCAGTCAGAGGGAAGGTCTAGAGCTTAAGGCTCTTGTTCAGATTCTTTTGTCCTCTGGGTTTTTCCTTGATGTGGTACTCACCCTCTTCTCCTAGTGATGTGGCTTCCTGAGAGCCAAGCTGTAGTGATTGTCATCTCTCTTCTGGATCTGGCCACCCAGCAAGACTGCCAGGCTCCAGGCTGGTACTGGGGGTTTTCTGCACAGTCTTGTGATGTGAACCATCCATGGGTCTCTCAGTTGTGGATACTAGCACCTGCTCTTGTGGTAGTGGGAGGTGGGTGAAATAGACTGTCAGGGTCCTTAGCTTTGGTTGTTTAATGTACTATGTTTGTGCTGGTGGGCCTCTGGCCAGAAGGTGGTGCTTTAAATAGAGCATCAGCTGTGGTAGTATGAGGAGGAGTAGGCAGTAGGCAGAGCCCTAGAACTCCCAAGAGTATATACCCTTTGTCTTCAGTTACCAGGGTGGGTAGGGAAGGACCATTAGGTGGGGGCAGGGCTAGGTGTGTCTGAGCTCAGACTCGCATTGGTCATGTCTTGCTGTGGCTGCTGTGGGTGATGGAGGTGAGGTTCCCAGGTCAATGGAGTGATATTCATAGGAGGATTATGGATGCTTCTACTGTGTCATGCAGGTTGTCAGAATTGGGGAAAAGCCAGCAGTCACAGGTCTTACCCAGTTCCCATGCAACCCACAGGGCCAGTTTCACTCCCAATGTGCCCCTCTCCAACAGCATCAAGTCTGTTTCTAGGCAGTGGGTGAGGAGGGCTGAGAACTTGCCCCAGGCTACCTGACTCCTAGCTGCAATAGCAAATAGGGCTTTCATTCTTCCTCCGCCTGTGAAGTCTCCATACCGGATTCATGCCCTCCCCTGAGTTCTGGTCAGGAAACTTCTCAATAGGTTCAAATTGCTACAGAGTTAAGCTAGAGATTTCCTTCTCCCTGTGTCTTCTTCCAGTGCCTCTAGCTTCCCTCCCCAAGAACCCCTGTGAGTCAAGGCAGAATTGGCTTGCTAGGGAACCCAGCAAGCCCACAGTGCTTTTCTCACTGCTTCCTCTACCCCTGTGTTTCACTTAGCTCTCTAAATAGACTCAGCTCCAGGTAAGGTCAGAATCTTCGCCCTTGATCTAGACCTTCAGGTTCCCCACTGCGGGTGTGTATTCAAGAGTGGACAATCTCCCTTTTCTACTTCTACAGTTTGGGTACTCACATTATTTAGTGTGTTTCCCAGGTCCTGCAGGAGCAATCTGCTTCCTTCAGAGGGTTTGTGAGTTCTCTCTGCTTTCTTAATGTATTCCTGCACTCATCTGGACCAAAAGTTTACAATGCAAGCCTTCACACACTGCTCTGTTTGTCCAAGTGGGAGCTGCAATCTAGTCCTGCCTCCCGTCCTCCATGATCTCCTAAGTGGCTCTAACATTTTTTTTCTGTTCTGTAAAAACTGCCATTGAGATTTTCATAGGCATTGAATTAAACCTGTGGATCACCTTTAGCGATATGAACATTTTAACAGTAATAGTTTTCTAATCCATGAGCACAGAGTGTCTTCCAATTTATTTGTGCCTTCTTTAATTTGTTATCAATATTCTGTAGTTTTCAGTGAACAAGACTTTAACCTCCTTGGTTAAGCTTATTCCAGGAAATTTTATATTTTTAATGCTATAAGAAACAGGATTTCATTCTTAAATTCCACTCCTACAAGATGGAAAAAAACTACTTGCAAAACATAGTTTAGGGGTTAATCTTCAATATATATAAGAAGCTTCTGGCCAGCATGGTGACTCATGCTTGTAATCCTAGCACTTTGGAAGGCTGAGGCAGGCAGATCACAAGGTCAGGAGATCAAGACCATCCTGGCCAACATGGTGAAACTCCATCTCTACTAAAAATATTTTAAAATTAGCTGGGTGTGGTGGTGTGCACTGATAGTCCCAGCTACTCAGGAGGCTGAGGCAGGAGAATCACTTGAACTCAGAAAGGAGAAATGGCAGTGAGCCAAGATCATGCCACTGCACTCCAGCCTGGTGACAGAGTGAGAGTCCATCAAAAAAAAGAAAAAGAAAAAGAAGAAGAAGAAGAAACTTGTACAAATTAATAGCAAAACAATTCAGAAAACCCCAATAACTGAATTTTAAAAATGGATACAGGACTTAAATAGTCATTTCACTAAAAAATATATACAAATTGCCAACAGATATAAAAACATGTTCAAAAACCGACCTATCATGTATCATGCTCACTATCTGCGTGACAGTATCCCTACTCCAAACCTCAGCATCATGTAATATACCCATGAACAAACTTGTACATGTAACCTCTGTATCTAAAATAAAAGTTGAAATTTTAGAAAAGAAACATACTTAATGTCAGTAATCATCAAGGAAATACAAATCAAAATCACAATGAACAATTACCTCATAACTGTCAGGATGGTTATTAAAAAAAAAAATAAAGAAAGGAAAACAAGCTAAATGTTAGTAAGGATGTGGAGAACATGGAACACTTGTACATGGTTAGTGGGAATGTGAAAGGGTGCCACTATAGAAAAAAACAATATAGAGATTCTTTATAAAATTAAAACTAGAACTACTACATGGTTCAGTAATCCCAAATCTGGATATGTCTCCAGAAAAATTGGAATCAGAATACTGAAGAAATAGCTACACTCCCTTGTTTGCTCCAACACTGTTCACAATAGCCAATCTACTGAAACTATTTAAATATCCATTGGCATTTCTGCCTCCCTTGTTCTTCCCTCCTTTTCTCCCTTCCTTCCTTTCTTATTTTCTTCCTTTTTACTTTATCCCTTTCTCTCTTTTGCTTCTTCCTCTTACTAAAACGTAGATGGCATTAAAGTAAATGTTCACTGTGTTCACTGTTAGATGCTTTAAAACAGTGTCTGGCACGTAATAGGTGCTCAATAAATGCTCAATAGATGACTAAGTGAATGAGTGAATAAATGGAAGAATAAAAAAAAACATGGGTCATTTATTTAAACTGAGCTCATTTTTGACATGACAATATTGCTGCTTTCCTCCCAGAGTTGTTGTAAAGGGTACATGTGATGACTTTAAGAAAATATTGGTGTAAATTTGTATGAAAATGAAACATATTAAGATACTAAGTCTAGAATTTTTTACAAAAAGAAAATATAGACATGGTATAGCTATATGTAAACTATTAGCCAAAAATATTGAAAAAGTACTCACAGGCAGATTTTTTTTAATTAAAATTTACTCTAGTTTTCTGAAGACATAAAATGTTGGGAGTTGCCAAAGTTATTCACCACAATTTAGAGACCCAAACTTTACTTACCTAGAAAATTAGTTTGCATTGTTGAGTATTTAGAGTAGATCCAAGACATGTTAAGATTTTTACATATTATATGTCACTGAGACAATATTATTTTAATTTATAAGTTTATAAATAAAGAACTCATCCGCAGAGACATGAGATCTGTGTGTCTTTAAATCAAGTGCTTTTCCTACCACATCCTCTTTCTCTCATCAATGGCTAGGAAAATAATGTAAAAGAGAAGCCTCTAACAATTTTTTATTTTCTGTAAACCAAAACGTATGACAGGTCTTGATCAATTAAAAAATTTATTTTGCCAAAGTTAAGGATGCACATGTAGGAAACAGGCCTGTGCCTTTCTCCAATGATGATTTTGAGGGCTTCCACACTTGAAGGAGAAAGGGTGAATACCAGGGACAGAGCAAGAAATGTTAAAAAGATGTCGGTAATGAGGCAAAGGGTTGCAGTCTTTTGAGTCTGTGATCAGCCATTCACATGTGAGGGAAAGGTAGAGAAATAACCACTTATGCATTCACCTGCCTCAATGAAACAGCATTTTTACATGAGATAAAATAAATGTAGGGCAGAGGAAGCAGTCAGATAGGCATTTGTCTCAGGTGATCAGAGGGATGACTTTGAGCTCTGTCCTTTGTTCAATACCTGTGAAGATAAGCTATCAATTTACATTTCCAGGGTGAAATTCAACAGAACTGTTTTAGGGTAAAGATTTTGGGCCCCACAAGGAATTTCCTAGTGGACAAATTGTGAGGAAAATTTATAGTTTTTGTTGTTGCTGTTTAAGTATATCTTGTCTATCTTATTTAGGAATGAAACAGGAGGCAGGTTGGCCTGACTTAGTTTACTTTCCTTTCACACCTATGTTTTATTATTGGGTGCCAGTTCTGTCCACACTCTTTTCTGAAAATTCCCACCTCCTGCCCTGGCTGAGGTGTTGTCCGGTCACAGAACCCAATGTCACCTTAACTCACCTCAACTGATTGGGCCAAGAGAAATCTTCTATGGCACAGCTTTAACAAAAATGATAAATCACCTAGATAGCTTTATTGGGAACTTGAATTGAGAAACCAGAGGTAAATGCCGGTTATCTTGGAGTTTGACATAGTTAATTTGTGAGGTCCCATCTGGGAGAGAAAATAGAAAGTGTATGAAAGCAGTCATGGGTAAGGCTGGTGGGCTAGCAAACCAAAGCCACCTGCAAGCAGAAGTTATTAGAGAGTAGGAAGATAAGTCAGCAGTAAGAAAAGGCAAGTGCAAGAACCACACATGCTGAGATTAGGGAGATCATGCAGCCCCTACCAGATGCCAAGAGAACCCTTGTTTTTCTGCTTCTTAGTTTCAGTACCTATAAACTAAGAAGTTTATCTTATCTTTTGGTAACTAGACAGTTGTCTGTTATATCTTTATTTTGAAAAATAAATCTTCCTTTTTCTTTTGTCAGAACTAGTTGGAGAGGTCTCTCTTGAAATTAAAATAATTGTAACTAGAACAGATTTTACTGCTCCAAAAAATCCATTCTTTTGTGGGGTGTGTGTGTGTGTGTGTGTGTGTGTGTATGTGTGTGTGTGTGTGTCTGTATTTAGAGAAAGAGTCTGTTTTCTCCTCAAGCTATGAGCGTCGGTTTTATTTTTAGATACACTTTTATCTGCTACCTCAGTTAGAGAACAGAGAATTTTTTGTGTGTGATTTCTTGCTTTTAGGAAAGAAAGCGTTTCAAAAATTGAATAAGAAATAATAGGAATCATCTTTGTTTGTTACAGCCTCCCAATCTTATTCACATAGCCTGAAACTTTACGTAATGAGAATTACATCCATCTCATAGCTACAATAATTATTGAAGAAGTTTCATTTAGCAGGAAAAGTGACTAAGAATAATAGCAAATGAGGATTTCTTAAACTTAACTATTACATTTAACACTATATCAATTAATGAAAATTTTATTGCAACTATTAATGTTTGATTGACTTAAGCTACCATTTTTATTCAAAATAAAAGCTTCACTAATGTGTATTTGTAACTTATAGTCCTGATAGCTAAACTGAAGTTTGGGGTGAAAATACCTTTGGGCAATAGAAATGCACATATAAGACTAACATGAACTATGGTTGACATTAAACAGAAAGGTATTACAAGTATCAGACCTAACCCAAAAAATGTCTGCTAATTGCTGCAAAGACTCTAGAGGAATAAGATAAATGTCTTTATGAGGCTTAATAAACCTAATTTCATTATTTTATAGTTATACCAATGTGACTTTAGTACAAACTGTAAATTAGTGTCTTTCTAGTTAACAAAAAGTAAAGACAGGTTTGCTGGGGGTATAAGTGGTTTTAGACATAAATGTAGAGATAGTAGTTGTTTTCATGATATAAACCTAGGAGATAAAATATGCAAAACAGGTTTAAATATTTAAGCAGGAGGAGAAAAATTATGAAACATTAGCTCAGTCCTCATACAGGCTTAAGGTCATTTCAACAGGTTATTCTTAGAGACACTTAAAGTCACCTGTTGGTCAAGGATAGAAATTCATTTCTCCTGTTAGGACTTTCTGTAAATACAAAAAGTGGGCTGTGTTTCCACAGACCTTTTATTCCAACACTTCTCCTGTGGCTCCTCTCTGTTATCTGCTACTGCTTCATTAATTTCTCCATGAACCTTGATGATTTTCTACAGTCAATTACCCAAAGGCCATTGCCAAGACTGATGTTAATCTTTCCCTCAGTTCACATTCTTTGGCTGACGGAGCCTACACAGAGCATGTATCTCTGTTCTCTCTGCCATCAGGATCTCCTCTCCATTTTCCCCCGGATCTCCTGTGTTGGCGTCTATCTCTAGCTCATTGGAAATATTTTTACATTCTTGTTGAAGTGAGGAATGAGGGAACTGGGCCAGCATTATCAGTCACAACTTCACTCAGTACAAGGAAACATCATTCACTGTGCTCCTGGAAACTTCTTCAGAGAATAACATACTCTACTATCATTTTTCTTTATCACTTATGGCAATATTCTTTCAGAAGTTTCATGGACTCTTCTTTGACTTTTTTCATAAAGTCTTGAATCAAATCTGTCTGCATGCAACGATTCTCCCCAGCATGAGTAAGTTTAGGTCCTTTCTCTTGGGGCTGCCAGACCCCATACAAGTAAAGGGCCTTATGATGATTAAGGAATTCTTCCAAGCAACACAGTTAAAGAGGCTGCCTGCCTAGAGCAAACGAAAGGCATGTGGAATGGAGGGAGTGTTATAAAGAGAATGAGTTTGGATGTTGCAAATTTTACACAATATCCTCTCTGAAGATCAAATTCTGATATAGATAAGAGACTGGAATCCAGCTAGACATTCTAGTTGTAAAATTGATAAATAACTTCATATTTTGGAATACAATATTGCCAGTTCTTTTATTCTAGAATTGATGAAATGTGAATTTAAATGCTTGGGGCTTAAAAATCAAGAGAAAAGTATTAGAGATGACTTTATTGTTGCAAATTAAATGTAAGAGCTAGATTTCTTCTTAAGTTTTTCATTTTTGTTCTTTTTCACCCCTACTCTTCTCAAAACCTGTATTTATGCTGACAAGATTGTTTTGACTCTAGTAGTGGATTTGGGTATGCAACAGGACATAATAATAATTAGCAATTTATGCAAAATAATTATCCTTTTTCCAAGACTTGGATGTTGACCTTAGTGTGCGTCTGTGCATATGTGCATGTATGTGCACATATGTGTATATGTGTACATATTATTAGAAATGTTTTAAGGAGTATTGTTAAGGTTTATAAGTGAAATAATCTTCATGATATAAAAAACATGAATAGACATAAATGGATAAAATATTTCACAATATATTTTTGAATCAGTAATTTCAGATGTCCCTTTAGTTATTTTCCTACAATTCTGCCTTTCCCAAAATATAAAAATGTACCCATTATCTTCTCTCCAAAACCGCTTCCATCTCCGGAGCTCCTTTCCATCCTTATTACCACCATCGTTTCACCAATCATAGTTTCATACACCCTTGTCACCTTTCACTGCCCTTCCATCATATTCAATTAAGGCATCATCTTTCGAATTCACTTCAAAACATGCCTTGCATTTATCTCTTTCTTTTCTTTATCTGTCCCCATTTTAATTGTGAATCTTCTTATTTCAAATTTAGAGTGTCTTGTCTACATGCTGATAGCTCTACAGGTATACTGCTGTGTATAAGCAATGTTTTACATTCACCAGACTTCAACAAAATTTTTGTTTAACTTTTTTTTTCCACTTCCATTTTCTTACTCTTTTCATTCTCTCCTACAATTCTAGATTCTGTATGTTATCATCAGGCTTTCTTTACTGTGTTTTCATATTATTCCTTTCTTAAACAAGTTTCAATAGCTTCTTACTGCCTATGGAAGTAAATCTAGATTTCTCTGCTCTTATTTTATTCCTGACAAATTCTGGCTCTGCCATGCCAATCAAAACTTATTATTTCACAGCTTCACAGTGTAGACTGTGCTTTAGACAAGCCAACTTGAACACAGTCCTTCACAATGATATGCTTATGTCTGACTTCATTCTTCTCTTTTGCTGAAAGAGTATTTTACTCTTCAAGCTTATCATTCAAGATGAGGTTTAGTTTCCCAAATATCTGCTATAATACCTACTTCAGATTTTGTTCTTGTAGGTGTTATATTTAATCAAGTGCTAGTTTATGAGAGTTTCTAGCATTTGCTTTTCCAGCATGAAGGAAAAATGCCTTGATGGCAAGGCTTAGGCTGCATACTCTATGTATTATAGAGTCTCGTCGCAGTAAACTACCCTAGAGACCAACTAGGTCAACCCCTTCATATTAAAGCTGATGAAACTGAGGCTTAAGCAATCAACTGGCTTTCAAAAATCCATAGAACCCTTAGCAATAGGGTTAGGAATCACATTCCATTTTAGCCTCAGTACATAGCACAGCATATACATAGAAAAGCATATATTAATTCCACTTAATTCTGGATTTGCATGCAACTAATTCTCTGTAGACAGGAAAAGATGTTTATTTTCACAATACTATAGTTTTCAAAGCTGACTGATTTCAAAGCATGCTGTTGTGACAAGAAATGAACAAAATATTTATTGAGGGAGAATATATGACTTATTTTTAAGTAGTTTCTATTTTCAAAACAGAATGGGAACCCAGTTTTCTTTTATTTACTTAGTAGGGTAATGTACATAAAGAACCAAATGTGAAAATGGAAGAGAAAGCTATAGGGAAAAAGAGTTAAAAGGAAAGAAAAGATGGCTGGAAGCATAGAGAAAAAACAACATGAGGATTTTTGTAGTAAATTGCTGGATGCTTTGTATTGTAATGTCATTTCTTCCCTAATCACTTCACAATACATTTATCTTATAACTCATTATTTCAAAACGCAATCCAAAGTACTTCTGCACTGGTAGAAAGTGGGTAAAAAAGGGAAAGGGATTCAGCAAAAAGTTTCAGACACATCTGTATTACTCTGTAGTCATCAGCAATAGTTTAAATTTTAAAGTATTTGTCTCCTATTTTAATAATGACAAACTCCTACTTCAATTACAATAATGTAATTTATAAAAATTAAATATTTTTAGATATTTCATGGAACATCTTAAATATGTATGAAAGATGTATTTCAGTGATTAAAGAACATTTCCCATTAAGCTACAAAACTGGAAATAAAATGACATTTTCTGAATACAGCTGAACAGGGGAATTTTAAAAATAAAAGCTTTGATTTTAGCATAGTGTTTTTATAGAGTTTTGACACATCATCAGATAGTCTATTAGTTGATGAGCACAATTTACGTGTAGTAGAAACATTTGACAATAGTAGTTATAGACAGTAATTTTTAGCTTAGTTAGTTGTAATATATTACTCATCTACTAGGTACAAAATATAAAAGGATCCATTGATATTACATTTGTGCTTGATTAGTGATTAATACAGTTTTGTGTAGTTTATGTAAAACTGTAACTAAATGAAATTTTTTTGGCATTATTCATATACTATTCAACATGCCAGAAATGTTTACAGTAATGTTTTCTTAAAAATGTGTCATACATGTTCACCATTTAAATTTTTGTTATGCTTGTAATCCCAGATAAAACAACATCATAATGTTCTGTTCTGTGAAATAGTCTTATTTTAATTCACTTGTTTATTTGGAAAAACTAAGCCCTTAAAAGTTAGAATTTTTTTTTAAGTTGGAGTTATTTTAGTCCACATGTAAACTCAGTAGCTTAGTTAGTTTCATATTGTTACTTTAACTGATTACCACAAATTAAATGTCTTAAAACAACTAAAATTTGTTACCTTACAGTTCTAGAGGTCAGAAGTCAAAAACGGGTCTTGGGAAGTTAAAATGGAAGTGTCCGAAGAGTTAAATTCTCTTGGAGGTTCTAGGTGAGAATTGTTTTCTTGTCATTTCCAGCTTTTAGAAGCCATCTGCATCCCTTGATTTGTGACCCCTTCTTCCATTTGCAAAGCCAGCAGCATAGCATCTTCAGATCTCTTTCTGTGACCCTTCTGCTGCCCTCTTCCACTCATCAGGACACTTGTGTTTACATTGGGCCAACTGAAATAATCCAGGATGAGCTCAGTTGATTAGCAACCTAACTCCACCTGAAATCTTAATTTTCCTTTGTCATGTACTCTAACGTATTCCTGGATTCCAGGAAATAAAATGTGAACATCTTTGGAGGGCTTACCCCAGAATTAAGAAAATGAAGGTTCATTTTATTATAATCTCCATATTTCTGATTTTCAAGCATTCATAGTTCATGTTTAGATTCATATCTCACAATGAACTTCTATACTTAGAGGACTACAGATTTTATGTTTAAACAGAATTAATTTTTTGTTGTTAAAAATTATCCAGTAGCTTTCAAATTTTAGATAGAGAGTACATGATATTTCAAATCTTGGATTTGTATGCATTGCTCCCTTTGTGAAGAAGACTGGCCAGAAACATGAAATTCCACAGCAAGTGAATGCCCAGCAGGAAGAATTTTTTTCCTACTTCCCCCACCACACTTTTGTCTACATAAATCATGCATAAATGTCAGAACTACTTTGTACAATTCATTTTTAAAAGCTTCCCTTCCATAGTGCTGAAATTTAACAACCAGTGAGCCAAACAATAAACCTAAATCTTACAGCCAAAAGTAGCTTTCAAAATAATGGAATTTTAGGATTGACTTAATAAAACACCACTATATTGTATAAAGTTTTACAATATTTTTTGTAATATTGTATTTTATATTTGGCATTTACAACTTATAACTAGAAGGACAAATTTATCTTAAGTTTCAGTTCTCATTGAATTTATATAGTTCAATTATGCCTAAAATCAGACATTAGTCTCTAAGCACAACTGACAAAATAATTTTAACTATCATTTATAAAATCTAGAAGGAATAAAAATATTTTATTTCAGTATTTTTGTGGCTTTAGTTTGTTTAATTTTTATATAGCCTTTTCTACTGTGTCTGTTCTGACAAGCTCACCAACTGAACTATTTTTATTTCAAGTATTGTTTTTCACTTCTGTTTGCATTTCATTATTTTAAAGGTTCTATAGCTTTTCCAAAATATTCCATATACTTTATCATTATATACTCCTTTAACTGTAGCAACATAAACACATTTTACATAGTTAATATAGCCTCTTTCTGATAATTCCAACATCGGTGTCATTTTTCTTTTATTCTTATTCTTAACACTCTTGTTTGTGTGTTTATTTTTCTGCTTATATACAGTATGTTTATTATACACTGGACATTGCAAAGTTACATTTTAATTATTCTGATTTTAAAAAAAAATTTCCATGGAAAATTATTGTTTTTCTAGCAAGCAGTTAAGTTACTGGTGTTTTGCTATCATCATATGAAGACTTTGTTTTACACTTTGCTTGGGTCTGTTTATTTTGTCTTTGCATTTAGTTCTAGGGCAAATTCCCTCATCTAGGGGCATGGTCTTTATTCCTAAAATGGAATTTTCTAAGGTTTTGATGGAAGTCTGTTATAATATCTCCTCTAGTAGGACAAGACTTCAGCTTGAACATCTGTATTCTCAATGCCTGGAAGCTTCTGAGCAATCTACTCAGCTTCTTAGACTTCTTTCTTGTCCTTTATTCTGTGTCCCTTATAGCTTTGGCTTTTTGCTTCCCCTTTATTCAAATTTTGTATCATCTCCAGTGTCTACTATGAGCAAACGTTTATAATAATTGTATTTATGATCCCCAAATAAAGGGAAGTAACTAAGATGATCTTCAATAAGTAAATAAACACACTTAGTAAATCCACACAAGTGAATATTATTCAGTGAAAAAGAGAAAGGAAATGTCATGCTATGAAAATACATGGATGAATCTTAAGTGAAGATTGCTAGTGAAAGAAATCAGTTTGTAAAAGCTGAAAACGGTATGATTCTAATATATGGCATTCTCAAAAAGCAAAATTCAAGTGACCGTAAAAAGATCAGTGGTTTTCAGGAGCTTGTCATGGGAAGGAGTAGAAGGTTTAATAGGTGCAACATAAGGGATACTACGGGTTGCGAAACTATTCTATATGAGACTATAATGATGAATTCAAGACATAAGGCAAGTGTCAAAATTCATAGAGTTTTGTTCCACATACAGTTACCTTAATGTATGTAAATTTAAAAACATGCAGGAGGTCAGAAAATCGCAGGACAGAAAGCAGAGTATAGCAAAATCATTTAACTTTATTAGGAATATATGAAAAGAGTCACTAAAGAGGGTGAGAAAAACATGGTGACCTAATTAACTTTGGAAATAGAGTATATAATAGACAAAGGACGAAAAAAGATGTATATATGCATTGCACTTTAGTCGATAAAGTTGATTTCTACCGTAATATGTATGGGCAATTCTTATAGCACTGTATGTTTATACTGGAGTTGAATAGTTCAGTAAATGTTTGGCCATGTTTCTCACTGTTAGAGATGAGGGTTATGGGTAAGTAAGGGAAGGAGTTTACAATGATTCATGTGATAATGATTCAGAATTGGAGACATCAGTATGAACTCCATGTTTGGCCTAATAAAGATAGCTACATACAGAAATATTTGTAGATACATGTATACAGTGAGTTAATATATACAGATATATATCACAGCTCTATGACAGTGAACACACCTAGCATCCAGTTCTGGGTCGTTTTTTTTTTTTTTTTAATCAGTTCTTTAGTTCTAATGCTATTCTCAAATTTTAAAAAATAGAATTATTTGGAAAAATTAAGTATATACAACCCTTGGAGCATTTTTTTTTTTTTTTTTTTTAGTGTCAGGAACTAAGCAAGTGGTAAAACAAAACAAAACACAGACAAACAAAAGCAGAAACTTAAGAAACATACAATAAGGCTATGCTAAAGGAGTTTAGAAACCAACTGAATGAGCTCCCAATGGCCAAAGCTGGAACCATTTGAGCAAAAGTTAAAAATTATATTAGTATTAGATTATGTTACAAAGTCTAAAATCAATATCTATGAGTCCATATAATACAGATAACAATTGAATAAATAAAAGAGAATAATGACAAATCTCCTATGCAGAAGAATTCTAAATAATTTAGATATTCCAGCATCAAAATTGTGTAGTGTAATACCTGACATCTAAGTGTAGGCTCCACATAGTTACTTCCTTCCAAAGTGTATAATATGGAAATGGGAGAAAAAGATACAATGGACAAACCTGACAAACACGACCTGAAGCTAGGCAATTAAGTTTAATAGTGATAAGTCACATATTCTTATTTATGATGTAATTATATTGGTACCTCATCTCTGAGGCCTTCCTCCCCTAGATCCATAAAACAAGTAGAGTCATTTAAAAGAAAAATAGAATAAAAGACATTCTGTAAAGCACATGATCAATAATCTTCAAAACTGTGAAAGTCTTAAAACAACAAGAAAAGCCTTAGAAACGGTAAGAGCCAAGAGGCACCCAAGGAGACACAAGTAGTAAGTGTCGTAGTTGTGGTCTAGAAAAGCAAAAACAACTAGGAAAAAACTAAGCAATTCTAAATATTGTGCGCACTATAGTTAATAATAATGATTCAATACTGGTTTACTGATTATCACAAATAAACCATGTTAATGTAAAGTGTTAATAATTGGGGGAACTAAGCATGGAGCATATGGAAATTCTGTGTATTTTCTTCTCAATTTTTTTTGTAAGTATGAAACTGTGCAAAAGTAAGTAATTTTTAAAATCTTAATAGTATTTATAAAGCTGATATTTTGTCTTTAAAATATAATTTGTTATTCTTATTCTAGCAATAAATATCCATCTAGTTGTCAAAGTTTATAATTGGCTTAATACTTTCTCTTATGTATGTGATTGATATGTATATATGAATATGTAAATTTATTTATTTAAAAAATTTTAATTGTTTAATTTTTTCCTATGTTCCTCATATGGCCTAGGCAAAAATATCACATATCTCTGGGAACTGTGTATCAGAACAAAAAAAGAAAGAAAAAAATTAACGTTTGGCATTACTGGGAAATAATGTTTTATTATGCATGAACCTATTACAGGCATGCTGACAAAGAGGAAATATTTGATAAGCTAATTTTTTTTTCTCTTAGGTAAATGCTACTTTTGCTTACCTGCTTCCCACACTCCAAAGCAGTGGCTGTCTTCAATACTGGCCCCAGGACCATGCTCAAATGTTTGTTGCATTTTGGTACACTCACCTCCCTGCTTCCTGGGACCTGAGTCCACAGATGACAAGAAGCATGAGTTTTCTTTGGACTTGAATGGTATCCATCTTGAGAGGGGACGTTTAGAATCAGAAGTTGTATGGTGTCTGGACTGACTGCCAGACCTGATGACAGCAATGTCAATTTATGTTTTACTAAGTTATTGTCTTTGTGTTTTGTTTGTGACATTTAGGGCCCTCAAAAGTAGTGCTACTCAAAATAAGTTCTGCACCTTGATGTCAGTGCACACGCCCTTGGTAATCATCTATCAAAGGGAAAGTATAGATATTGAGAATATTGAGAATAAGCATTGAAAGACTTTTGTTGCACTTTGGAATGGCCATAATATCATTGTTACATCTTATGAAAATATTTAACCTGAAAGAATTAGGAATACGAATTTAGTGTTTGATCACAGATATGTTAGGGATCACTGCTCTCAAGCTTGGGTCTAGGGCAAGGGACCTCCTTATGCAAGTCTAAAAGTGGCACTGAAAATGCAAAAGTAGCACAAATGACGAAAGTTCACCTTCGCCTTTTCCAAAATCTTGCTTAAGATGATTTCTATCTTTAGTCTTTAAGGGCAGAAGTTATTTGTTTAGATTCCTCTTTATTCTGGTATGGGTCTTTAATTACTATTCTTCTAATCGTATAAGCACATTCATACATCTCTAACAATAAACTGTCAGAGATATACATGGAACTAGTCATATTTTATCCTTTAAACTTTAAGGAAAACGAGGTTAGGCCAGGTGAGGTGGCTTACGCCTGTTATCCCAGTATTTTGGAAGGCTGACATAGGCAGACCACCTGAGGTTAGGAGTTCAAGACCAGCCTGGCCAACATGGTGAAACCCCGTCTTTACTAAAAAGACAAAAATTAGCTGGATGTGGTGGTGGGCGCTGAGGCAGGAGAATTGCTGGGACCCAGAAGTCAGAGGTCGTAGTGAGCCAAGATCATGCCACTGCATTCCAGTCCTGGCAACACAGTGAGACTCCAACTCAAAAAAGAAGAAGAAAATACAAGGTTGAACTGTGTGATTGCAAGATCAGTCATGCTTATTTTTCATGAAATGATCTTTGGATTATTGTGTAAGGATAACAATGCCCTAAGAAAAGTACTGATGTCTTTATGTACTCTGTGAATTGAACTATAAAGAAAAACATTGATTTTTTTAAAGGCCTCTGGTATATTGAAAATGTAATTATTATGTTTTCTCTCTTTAAAGAATTTATCTAACTCAGCTACTCAACACCATCAGTAAATTTCTATTGTCCTCCTGTACTAAAAACATCTGTTTTATTTTTGAAATATATATCATAGCATATGTTCATTTCTTTATCTTCTTTAACTCAGAACAACTGGTTTTTTTTACATAAATACTAACTAAATACATGATTATATTTATCACAATATTACCATTTCATTGTGATGCCATAAAACTGCCTTGCATGCATGAAGATAGCTACTCACCAGCTTGGCTATTGTGGGTCCCCACTTTTGTGCTGATAAGTTTGTAGTTTTTTTATCCCCAGGTCTCACATTTACTTTTCTCATAGCCTCATAGTAGGCACTACACCATTACGTCCATCCAGGATTAAAAGTTTGTTCAGTATACATTTAAAAAGTTAAATATAATTTTGGGTTAACTATATGTTCAAAGCACCCAAATTAATTGACTAGATCTGGGATGAAACATAATATGTAACTCAAATTTCTCAACAAAGTGAGTATTACTATACTAATATGCATTTAAAAAATATTTTGGCTTTTTTTCTGTGTATTTTTATAGTTCAACTATAGGTCATTAGTGATAAAGATTTGACTCTACAGATTTTATCAGATAGAAATGATTATAGCTTTGAATCTAACTGCTGGTATCAGTACTTAGTGTGATGATAATCATCCTTAGCATTGATAGAAATCGAAATTCAAAGGAAAACTGGATAATTGTATATCATATTTCATTAGGACTCCTGGCCATGCTGTAAAGGAATTAGGTCAAGCAAATACTGGCTCTACCTAAAATTGTACACAGGTTTCATATCAACTCTTTCCAGTAATATTTATCTTCTGCTGAAATACTTCAGAGAGATATACTCTTTTTTTCTCCCTTCTTCCTCCTCATAGTAAGGTCTGCTCTTAAGTCCTTTGCTCATTCTAGAGTAAAGATAGCTAATAAGACAAAAACAGGGCACTTATCTTTTTTATATGGACAAATGACATACATTCTAATATGCTCTTGCATATGAATTTCAGATTTTATATGTTGAATCAGAATTTTCTGTTTCATGTGAGAGAGGTGCAATCAATTTTTATCATAGTCTCTAAAATCATATATTACACTGCATTCTATATTAGCAACATATTGTGCAGGGAATTAAGACCACTTTTAAAACAATGTCTTGTTAGCTTTAAAGCATGTCATAAAGGGCTCAGGCTGTCCAAGTTTGTTTGAGTGTGTCTGAAAAGTGAGAGAGGCTATCTAAGCAAAGGAAGGACCAGTAGATGATATGGCAAGGGCAGAAACACCCGGCCTCCTCTGCAGTCTCATAACACACCACTTGCTCCCTCCCATGGCACACTCTAGATCCAGATGGTGATTCTTTTAGACTCTTAAGCATTGGACATTGTTTCTTGCCTCAAGGTTTCTAAATATACTTTTCTGTTGTTGCTCCAGGTAAAGGGATATATACATTTTGCTTCCACAGAATTTTATCTTTTGTCTTATGAGACATAGTTTATTCTAAATAATGAGAAATTGTTTAATTAATAAGATTTTGATCTTATTTACTTATTTATTCTAAATTAAGTCATGCCACATTGCCAAGTATAAGAATTTGTAAGAATATTGATTTGGGCATTTTAGGGTCACTTTTCTTTGTTTGCTAGTTCTTCATCACCGCAAACAATGCCAAAAATAAAGACAATGTCAAAGAGCCATAAGAGTGCAAAAGAATGTCCCTCCCTGTGTGAATCCTTTGGTCCTCAAAGAGGTGTCCAGGTTTCAGTATCTGTGGAATAAAGGGTCTGCCAATTTCAGGAGCTCACCATCATGGAGCTGCGGTCCTTTTTTCACTTACTGGGCTGAGGATGAGAAGAAAAAAGTTGTCAAATACCTACTTTTTATGACCACCACTAAATGAATTTCTAGGCAAAAGCTTGACTCAAATCCAATTTGCACCATTAATAATGAAGAGTTTCATGAAATACAGACAACCCAGTTTCTGCCTCCCCAGAGGATAAAATTTAGTTGGGACTAACATCAAATAATGAAGAGATATTCCTGCCAATTTGTTATTTTACTTATAAAACTAAAAAAGCCAACCTCAGCTGTCTGGAAATACACAAGTGCCGAAGGAAATTGTTAGAGGGATGGGAGGCAGCTGAGTTGGGTTTAGTCCGGGAAGGCTCTGCGTTGCTAATTCCCTGAGGGGTTTATCTTCTCCTTGACGACCTTGAGTTTCCTTCCTCCTGTTTGACATTAAGCTGTAGTATTTTTATTCCCTTGGATTTACACACACACACACACACACACACACACACACACACATACACACACACACTACATAAAATGCTTAGGGGGAAAATAATTGATCTTAAGCTGTTAGATAACAACTTTAGAATATTTTCTAAACAATGTTCAGGGGAAAAGGACAATTTATCTAAAGTTGTTAGATCTTTCAATTATTTTGTCTTTTTTCCTGATTCACAAGGGTTAGTAGAATTTACTGATTACCCTTTCCACAACTTATGGATTATCTATTTTTTTAAATCTTTTTCTCTTTGAAATTGAAGTCTGGCCTATTTGAATGTCATTGATCTAGGGCAAAAAGCAAGTACTTTCTGAAGGGGAAAATAAATGTAGGGAAGATTGAGCATCAAATCTAGAGTTTAGTTATTGCCATGATAACACCAATGGCTTCTTCTGGATGTGCCTGTGAAAAAAACCCTGAAGGCATCAGAAAGAGTGAAGAATAAAAACCACACTGGAGAGAAAAGAAGAAGAGAAAATACAGTGTCAGTGTTTGCATGTGGCATGGTAAGAAACTGTCTCACAGTTTTTGCCAATCCTGACTCTAAAAGGACTAAATTATACCATCCCTTGGCATATTGATTCAGTATTGATTCAACAAAAATATTAACTCACTTTCATGTGTTAGAGACAATGCCAAATGGAAGAATACAAAAATACTTTTAAAATTAGCTTTCTTTCAAAGTAGTAATAACTTAGCCAAGAAATGTGACATTTATATAACTCATATCAAATCACCAATGTGCTACCAACTGCTATTCTTGTCTTAAAAGTATCTTTTCCTTAAGTTGCTTACTGCATATTTCTCATTAATTGTTTCCCTATGGCAATAATTTACCCAGCCCAGATCTATTACCATATCGAGTTATTTATTAACAAATGTATTTAATTTCTATTCATCTATTTATTGATGCCACCTATGTACCAGCCAATGGAGATTTAGAGTGAATAAAATAGGCATAGTGTCTGCATTTTACATTAATCCTATAAAATCCCATCATAAGTTTACAATTAAGTAGATAAAACAAACATTTTTGAAAGGGTTACATGAATAAGTAACATAATCACCACCTAGTGATCAAGGCTACTGTAAATGTCTTCTTTCTGTTCTTTAGGTGACTATCCCTCTCTACCCTCTGAGATGGTTGTAGCAGTAGTATGTGTGTGTGTATGTGTGCCTGTGTGTTCTGTATTTGTGTGTGTGTAACAGGTAGGTGGGGAGTCAGGGTCTATCAGGCTTGAGGAGAGCAGTGTGAGAGAGACAGCCATCTCAAGAACCACTGGTGGAAAATTGGTTGGTGTTCAGTGCCATCCCAGTGTTTTCTAAGTGTCCGGCAGTCTGTCTTAGGTATTTTCTTCTTACTATCCCCAAATAATATCATTCAGACACAACTTCATGCAGATATCTTTATCTGCAAGTCAAATTTACTTTAAGCCATTCACTTCTATATTATTCTTTCATTCAATCAATATGCATTGAGTGCCTGCCCTACATAATTATAACACTTATGCTGGGTGTTTGAAAAGAGAGCAATAATCAATATAGACTAAGCTCTTATACTCTAGAATTTGTATTCTTGTTGCAGAAGAAGGGGTGGGAAAGACATTAAATCATGAATAACAATTATTTAAGTAAAATTGTGATAAATGATACAAAGTAGAAATACAGAAGATCAGTAAATATTGTAATTGAAGAAACTGATTCAGTCTGGAAAGGAGGATAACAAAAACTTTCCTTGAGAAAATGGCTTTTAAGTGAAGATCATAAAGTAGTTAAGAGGTAAGAACCAGCGACTTAATGATTCATTCAAGCTTTGAAGTAGAAAGGAGCAAGTGATGTGCATAAAAACTTGTGCTGTAAATTCAGGTGAGGAAGAAATATTACTTTCTATTTTCCCTTGAAGCAAATTAAAAATAATTCCAATATTCCAATTTTGCAAGACAATGGGAAATTCAATCTCTGTTATTATCCTGTCTTCCCTTCACGTTTTTCTCAGCCACATGACAGCAGTGATCTTAACCTGAACAGACTACCTAGGAAAACCTTTCCAGTTCAGTTTATTATAGTCCCAAAAAAGGTGTGTGTAGTCGGGCCCTTGTGATACCTTGAAGTTCCCCTGCTCCGCTGATTCTGTACATTTTTAAGACTAAGGAACACGTCATGGAAAAGAACGCTGGTTCCCAAGTTACAACGTTCCTACCTTTTTTATATATCCTCCATGGGGCCTTATGAGGAAGCCAGCCAAGGTCCCCTTCCACTGGTAGAGCTCCCTAACAGCCATCAACTCCTCACCCTTACAGACGCTTCCCTCTTTAGTCACCTTGCACAAAATCTTTAAATAACTCAGGCTATGGAAACAAAGCAGGTGGCTTTGAAATTTTGTTTTTGCTACTCCCAAAGCAAGAGAACAGAAAATCTTGAGAATTTGATGAATTAAAAATAAAATAAAATGAGCTAATCAGAATTTAACATCTCAAGAAATTTTGATGCAGCATGTAACATGTTTAAAAATTTTTAAAGTTTCATGGTGGCCAGAAAGCAAAGAATTGAGAGTTTTCACTAGTTAGAAAGGAATAAAATTATGCCAGGTCTTGAGTACCATCTAAAATTCATATCTGTTCACATTTTGGAGTAAAATTAAATCACTTCATTCTATATACACTAAAAATATTTCTCCTGTTTTTATCTCTACTTGCCAGTATTAGGTACAAGATGACAAAACCAGTATTTTTTTTTTTCAAAGTTCCTCTCTTCAGCCATTATGCATCCACGGGTCTCCCGGTCCTATATATACATGCACGGAGGAGAGAATTCAGCTCTGAAAAGTTTAATTTTGTGAACTGACTGGGTCGGAAATGTCAGAAGTCCACTTATAATTTGGGCATGGAAAGCTAGAGCTAGATTCTGGAGCTGGATGAAGTCAGAGATTGCCAATAATCCTAGCTCCCCTGCAGTGGCTGATTTTTAGGGATTGAGCTGCACACGCTTCTAAGTTTTTTGATGAACAGGCTTCTAATCAGCCTGTTCCAGGCAATCTGGCTATTTCTGGTTAAAATATTCCTCTTCTTGACACTTTGCAGATATGAGACAAGGGAAGACTTTTCAGAAGACAAGTATTTCTTAAATTGAGACACCTCTCATTAGCCATGGAAGAATTGGGCTATGAGGTAGTGAAGCACTGCTCATGTCAGCCAGGCTGTGCCAGAGGAGGAGTCCAAGCCACTTGCATAGCTGAACCCTTCTTTCTAAGCTGCTACTGGAAGTGCTAACATGGAGCCTTTTATGGTAGTTGGTTGGGGAAAGGTGATTCTCAGTGTCAAATTCAGAAATAGGACTCTATTATCTGGCAGCTTGAATCCAAAACATTGTACCTGATAGAGTTCAGCTCTTTCAGTTTCCATATACACCACCACCCTAATATATTCCAGCCTCTACTTAGGTTAGTACTAGTCTGTAGTCAGCCTGTCTTACTGCCAGAACTACTTTTATTTTTATTTTAAGTTGAGGGGTATATGTGCAGGTTTGTTACATAGGTAAACTTGTGTCATGAAGGTTTGTTGTACACACCATTTCATCAGGCAGGTATTAAGCTAAATACCCATTAGTTATTTTTCCTGATCCTTCCTTACTCTTACCCTCCACTCTCCAATAGGCTCCATTGTATGTTGTTCCACTCTATGTGTCCACATGTTCTCATCACTTATCTACCACTTATAAGTGAGAACATGTGGTATTTGGTTTTCTGTTTCTATTAGTTTCCTAAGGATAACGACCTCCAGCTTCATCTTTGTCTCTGCAAAGACATGATGGCATTCTTTTTCATGGCTGCATAGTATTCTATGGTGTATATGTACAACATTTTCTTTATCCGATCTGTCATTGATGGGTGTTTAGGTTGATTCCATATATTCACTATTTTGAACAATGCAGCAATGAACATATGTATGCATGGGTCTTTATAATATAATTATTTATATAAATTTGGGTATACAACCAGTAATGGGATTGCTGGGTCAAATGGTAATTCTGTCTTTAAGTATTTGAGGAATTGCCACTCTGTTTTCCACAATGATTTAACTAATTTACACTCCCACCAACAGTCTATAAGCATTTGTTTTCCTCTGCCACTTTTATAGCATCTGTTATTTTTTGACTTTTTCGTTAATTGTACTTTAGGTTCTTGGGTACACGTGCAGATCATGCAATATTGTTACATATATACATACACGGCAAGGTGGTTTGCTGCCTGCATTCCCCTGTCACTTATATCTGGCATTTCTCCCCATGTTATCCCTTGCCAACCTCCTCACTTCCCGCTGTCCCTCCCTAGTCACAGTGTGTGATGCTCCCCTCCCTTTGTCCATGTGTTCTCATTGTTCAACACACACCTATGAGTGAGAACATGTGGTGTTTGATTTTCTGTTCTTGCGACAGTTTGCTGAAAATGATGGTTTCCAGATTCAGCCATGTCCCTACAAAGGACACGAACTCATCATTTTTTATGGTTGCATAGTATTCCATGGTATATATGTGCCACATTTTCATTGTCCTGTCTATCACTGATGGACATTTGGGTTGGTTCCAGGTCTTTGCTATTGTAAACAGTGCCACAATAAACATACATGTACATGTGTCTTTATCATAGAATGATTTACAATCCTTTGGGTATATACCCAGTAATCAGATTGCTGGGTCAAACGGAACTTCTATTTCTAGATCCTTGAGGAATCGCTACACTGTCTTCCACAATGGTTGAACTAATTTACAACCCCACCAACAGTGTAAAGGTGTTCCTATTTCTCCACATCCTCTCCAGCATCTGTTGTCTCCAGATTTTTTAATGATCACCATTCTAACTGGCATGAGATGGTATCTTAATGTGGTTTAGATTTGCATTTATCTAATGACCAGTGATGATGAGTATTTTTTCATGTTTTTTGGGCTCATATATGTCTTCTTTTGAAGTGTCTGTTAACGTCCTTTACCCACTTTTGAATGGGTTGTTTGTTTCTTGTAAATCTGTTTTAGTTCTTTGTAGACTCTGGATATTAGCCCTTTGTCAGATGAGTAGATTGCAAAAACTTGGATTCCCATTCTGTTGGTTGCTGGTTCATTCTAATCATTGTTTCTTTTCCATACGGAAGCTCTGGAGTTTAACTAGATCCCCTTTGTCTATTTCGGCTTTTGTTGCCAATGCTTTTGGTGTTTTAGTCATGAAGTTCTTGCTTATGCCTATCTCCTGAATGGTTTTGCCTAGGTTTTCTTCTAGGGTTTTTATGCTGTTTGGTCTTATGTTTAAGTCTTTAATCCATCTGGAGTTAATTTTAGTGTAAGGCATCAGGAAGGGGTCCAGCTTCTGCTTTCTGCACATGGCTAGCCAGTTTTGCCAAGAACCATTTATTAAACAGGGAATCCTTTCCTCATTGCTTGTTTTTGTCAGGTTTGTCAAAGATCAGATGGTTGTAGATGTGTGACATTGCCTCAAGGCCTCTGTTCTTTTCCATTGGTTTATATCTCTGTTTTGGTACCAATACCATGATGTTTTGATTACTGTAGCCTTGTAGTATAGTTTGAAGTCAGGTAGTGTGATGCCTCTGGCTTTGTTCTTTTTACTTAGGATTGTCTTGGCTAAGCAGGCTCTCTTTTGTTCCATATGAAGTTTAAGGTGTTTTTTTCCAGTTCTGTGATGAGGGTCATAAGTAGCTTGATGGGGATAGCATTGAATCTACAAATTACTTTGGGGAGTATGGCCATTTTCACGATATTGATTCTTCCTAACCATGAGCATGGAATGTTTTTCCATCTGTTGTGTCCTCTCTTATTTCCTTGAGCAGTGGGTTGTAGTTCTCCTTGAAGAGGTCCTTTACATCCTTTGTTAGTTGTACTCCTAGGTATTCTCTTTGTAGCAATTGTGAATGGGAATTTGCTCATGATTTGGCACTCTGTCTGTTATTTGTGTACAGTAATGCTTGTGATTTCTGCACATTGATTTTGTATCCTGAGACTTTGCTGAAGTTGCTTATCAGTTTCAGGAGATTTTGGGCTGAGACAGTGGAGTCTTCTAAATATACAATCATGTCATCTGCAAATAGGGACAATTTGACTTCCTCTTTTCCTAATTGAATACCCTTTATTTCTTTTGCTTGCCTGATTGCTCTGAGTAGAACTTCCAATAATATATTGAATAGGAGTGGTGAGAGAGGGCAACCTTGTCTAGTGCCAGATTTCAAAGGGAACACTTCCAGTTTTTGCCCATTCAGTATGATATTGGCTGTGGATTTGTCACAAATGGCTTTTATTATTTTGAGATAAGTTCCGTCGATACCTAGTTTATTGAGATTTTTTTGCATAGAACACTGTTGAATTTTGTCAAAGGCCTTCTCTACATCTATTGAGATAATCATTTGGTTTTTGTCTTTGGTTCTGTTTATGTGGAACATTATGTTTATAGATTTTCATATGTTGATCCAGACTTTCATCCTTGGGATGAAGCCTACCTGATCGTGATGGATAAGCTTTTTGATGTGCTGTTACAATCAGCTTGCCAGTACTTTATTGAAGATTTTTGCATCTGCCTCTGTGTTCACCAAGGATATTGGCCTGAAGTTTTCTTTTTTACTTGAGTCTCTGCCGGGTTTTGGTATCAGGATGATGTTGGTCTCATAAAATGATTTGGGAAAGATTCCCTCTTTTTGTATTGTTTGGAATAGTTTCAGAAAGAGTGGTACCAGCTCCTCTTCATTATGTCTGGTAGAATTCAACTGTGAACCCATCTGGAACTGGACTTTGTTTGGTTGGTAGGCTATTAATTACTGACTCAACTCCAGCCCTTGTTATTGGTCTATTCAGGGTTTCAACTTCTTCCTGGTTCAGGCTTTGAAGGGAGTAAGTGTCCAGGAACTTATCCATTTCTTCCAGGTTTACTGGCTTATGTGCATAGAGTTGTTCATAGTAATCTCTGATGGTAGTTTGCATTTCTCTGGAATTGGTGGTGAGATCCCCTTTATCGTTTTTTATTGCATCTATTTGATTCTTCTCTCTTTTCTTTTTTATTAATCTGGCTAGCAGTCTATTTTGTTGATCTTTAAAAAAAAAACAGCTCCTGGATTTACTGATTTTTTTGAAGGGTTTTTTGTTTCTCTATCTCCTTCAGTTCTGCTCTGATCTTAGTTATTTCTTGACTTCTGCTAGCTTTTGAGTTTTTTTGATTTTGCTCCTCTAGCTCTTTCGATTTTGATGATAGTGTGTCGATTTGAGATCTTCCCTTGCTTCTTATGTGGGCATTTATTGCTATAAATTTTCCTCTAGACACTGCTTTAAATGTGTCTCAGAGATTCTGGTATGTCGTGTCTTTGCTCTTGTTAGCTTTGAAGAACATTTTCTGGTCTGTGGGGAGTAAAAACTGCGGGAGAAGTGCAGTATCTGAACTGGAGTGGATGGAAAAGCCCCAGATGGCCTCCACTGGGTAAAGAGGTGGTCCTCCGGGGATTGCACTTCCCAGGTGAGGCAGCACTCTACTCTACCTTGGCTCACCCTTCTTGGGCTGCAATGACTGTGCAACCAGTCCCATTGAGATGCAGCTGGTACCTCGTTTGGAAATGTGGTCATCACTCACCCTCTGCATTGCTCTCACTGGGAACTGCACTCCAGAGCTGTTCCTATTTGACCATCTTAGATCTCCCCTATTTTTTGACTTTTTAATAATAGCTATTCTGATTGGTATGAGATGTTATCTCATTGTCATTTTGATTTTCATTTCTCTAATAATCAGTGATGTTGAGCTTTTTTTCATATGCTTGCTGGCTGCATGTATGTCTTCTTTTGAGAAGTGTTTGTTCATGTCCTTTGCCTAGTTTTTAATGTTTTTGCTTGTTTTTGTAAATTTAAGTTCCTTATAGATGCTGGAAATTAGACCTTTGTCGGATGTCTAGTTTGCAAAAATCTTCTCTCATTCTGTACGTTGTCTGTTTTCTTTGTTGATAGTTTATTTTGCTATGCAGAAGTTCTTTACCTTAATTAGATCCGATTTGTCAGTTTTTGCTTTTGTTGCAATTGCTTTTAGCACGTTCATCATGAAATCTTTGCCTGTGCCTATGTCCTGAATCACATTACCTAGTTTGTCTCCCAGGGGTTTTGTAGTTTTTGGTTCTACATTTAAGCCTTTAATCCATCTTGAGTTAATTTTTGTATAAGGTGTAAGGAAGGGGTCCAGTTTTAATCATCTGCTTATGGCAGCCAATTATCCCAGCACTGTTTATTTAATAGGAAATCTTTTCCCCATTGCTTGTTTTTGTCAGCTTTGTCAAAGATCAGACAGTTGTAGGTGTAAGGTCTTATTTCTGGCTTCTCTATCTTGTTTTATCAGTCTACATTTCTGATTTTGTACCAGTACCATGCTGTTTTGGTTACTGCAGCCCTGTAATGGAGTTTGAAGCCAGGTAGTGTGATGCCGCCAGCTTTGTTCTGTTTTTGGAGGACTGCCTTGGCTATTCAGGGTCTTTTTTGGTTTCATATGAATTTTGAAATAGTTTTCTCTAATTCTGTTAAGAATGTCAATGGTAGTTTAGTAGGCATAGCATTTAATCTATATATCGCTTTGGGCAGTATGGCCATTTTAACAATACTGATTCTTCCTATGTAGGAAATTGAACTGTTTTTCAGTTTGTTTATGTCATCTCTGATTTCTTTGAGCAGTGGTTTGTAGTTATCTTTGTAGAGAACTTCTACCTCCCTGGTTAGCTATATTCCTAGGTATTTTATTCTTTTTATGGCAATTATGAATTGTTCCTGATTTGGCTCTTGGCTTGACACTTTTTTTGGTGTATAAGAATGCTAGTGAGTTTTGCACATGCATTTTGTATCCTGAGATTTTACTGAGGTTGTCTATCAGCTTAAGAAGCTTTTGCACTGAGACTATCAGTTTTCCTAAATATAGGATCATGTTGTCTGCAAATAGAGATAGTTTGACATCCTCCCTTCATTTATTTCTCTTGCCTGATTGGTTGAGAGAGGGTATCATTCTCTTCTGCCAGTTTTCAAGGGGAATGCTTCTAGCTTTTGTCCATTCAGTATGATGTTGGCTGTGAGTTTGTCATATATGACCCTTATTATTTTGAGATATGTTCCTTCAATACCTAGTTTGTTGAGAATTTATTTTTAATATGAATTAATACTGAATTTCATTAAAAGGTTTTTCTGCATCTATTGAGATAATCATATGGTTTTTGTCTTTAGTTCTGCTTATGTGATAAATCACATTTTTGATTTGCATATGTTGAACCAACCTTAGATGCCAGGAATAAATCCCACTTGATTGTGATAGATAAGCTGTTGAATTTCTGTGCTGCTGGATTCCTTTTGCCAGTATTTTGTTGGGGATTTTTGCATTGATGTTCCTCAAAGATATTAGCCTGAAGTTTTTGTTGTTGTTGAATCTCTGCCAAGTTTTGGTATCTGGATGAGTCCCTCCTCCTCACTTTTTTGGAATAGTTTCAGTAGAAATGATACCAGCTCTTTTTTCACTAATCTCTAAAAATCAGATGCCTGTGTCAAAGATTAAGTGAATTAATAAATTTGAAGCGTTTTACATGGTACCTGCTACATGAAAATAATTGTTTTTGTCATAAAATATGATGTCATACCTGTCATATGAAATAAGGTAGTTGTAACAAAATATTCTGTTAACAACAATATTAACATCTATAAACATGTTAGTACTAATATTAATAATGTAAATCATCAAATTAACAAAAATATATGTATATTTGTGTACGTGTATAAACAGAAAAATCTAATTATTTTATTGTCTAATTATCTAAAATCTAATTATTAGAAGGGCATTGTCATAGACTGAATGTTTATGTCCTAAAACCCAGTATAATGGTATTTGGAGGTGAGACTTTTTGGGGGTAAGATTTTTAGGGGGTAGAATTGGTTTCCTTATAAAAGAGACCTCAAAGAGCTTCCTCATCCTTTCCTCTAGGTGAGGTTACAGGGAAAAGACAGCAATCTGTGAAAGAAGGTGCACTCTTACCAGACACCATGTATGCTGACATCTTAATCTTAGACTTTCCAGCATCCAAAACTGTGAGAAATAATTTTCTATTGTACATAAGCCATCCATCAGTGTATAGTATTTTGTTACAACAGTCAAAATGGATAAGACAGCCATCTATCCTTTGGAACTACATAGTAACCACAAGAAAATATAAGACATTAAATCTCTTGTTTTGTGAGATGCTCTACCCTCTTTGCTTTTCAGAGTGAATTTTGTCTCTTGTTACCTACCTATTAGGGAGTAAAAGAAGTGAGCAAAATGTAATATCACATTTATTTTAGGATAATATTGTAGTAAAAAATTCTGATTATATTCTATGCAATTGTGAAAATAAAGGTCTTTTCTTATTTTTTCTCTTCTTGCCTTTAAGAAACTGTGTGTGTGTGTATGTTTATATATGTATATAAATGTATATATAAATGTGTATACATATGTATACACACACACACACACACACACACACACACACACACACACACACACACAAATGTTTCTTTTTGTCCTGACTAAGGAATTGGAAAGAAAGTGTCAATTCCAGGACTTGTCTAAAAAGACCGGAGCAACTGAAGTGTGAGGTCTTCCTTTGATATATTTTAATTTCACACAGATATACACCAGGACTTATCTGATGAAGAAACAAGTAAATACTCTGAAAAAAGAGAGAAAGACATTTGAGGGGGCTAACGATAGAGAAGTAGATAAGTTAAATGAGACTATGTGGCTTGGCTGTGATAGATGTGAATCAGACATTGAGTCAATGAGCATAAGGTCATTAGGGTTGTTTGGAGAAGAGAATGCTGTTAATTAGTGAGAGGAAGAGCCAGCCTGGGGAAACGGAACCATGAAGCACATGAGGTTTAGTCACTTAGGCAGTATCTGCTCAGCTACTTACAAAGATCAGCATAATGACAAATCATTCACTATTTATACAACAGATGTTTATTTAGTGCCTACCATAAACCAGAATAAGCAATGAGGTTAGGACAGTGGGCAAAGAACAGATTAACAGATAGTAGCATTTGACTATTCTCAGTCAAGCAACTAATGTGGTGGCTTTGCTTATAATGAACTGAATTTCTACTGTAGTTGTTATACTTTTAGATGCTATATTTATGATGATAATTTTGTCTTTAAATTATATTTATTATTATAATTAAAAACGTACATTTTAAACCATGTTTTGATTAATCTTTTAGTAAATATTATTCAGTGTTAATGAGCTCAATCACAGTTCTACTCTCCAATATTTTCTTTAAGAAAAAACTGAATGCGTATTTATAATGATAGCTAAGCCCTAAAAGAATGACAATTTATTCACAAAATAATCACAAGGAATATAAATTTTGAAAGTAAAAATGACAAAGCCCTACTAATATGAGGCATATTCTTACTTTATATGAAATTGGATTCCATTGTTTCCAATAAAAATCAGTGCTTCCTTTGAAATAGTTTCTTTGCATGAGACTGAACAAGGGGCTTAAAAGAAGGATTGAGGCATACATATGTAGGGATAGAGGGTCTAAAAAACACTCTTTTTGAGAGCACTGGTACTTAAGTCATTCACTAATATGGTACAAAAAGAATGACTTGGAAAAGATATGACATATCAATTTAATTCTCAATTATTCTCAACTCATAGCCCTTCCTTAAGATTTGTTTGTCACTATAACAAAGACTCTTATGCATCTACAATCTATCTTGGCACATTTTTTTTTGACTGGCAAGGAAGAAGTATGCTGGAAAGTTGTTTCTTTCCTGCATCATCTTACAGAGGCTTATAATAAGCCAGAGCTGGAGAAGCATCTGACCACTCAGATTACTCTGCAGGATCAAGTTTAGGTATCTGCAATGCTGGAGAGATTCATAAGCCAGCAGCAGCTACAGCAGTCATAGCAGCCCAGAAAATACTCTCATAAATCTGCATTGCCAGAGATGTTAAGACTTCACTTTCCTGGTTAGACAACATAGAAAATAAGAACAGAAGTAAGCAATGCTTGCCAATTAATATGATTTTCTAATTGCACCATATCACATTAGCTGATTCCCTTCAGTATTTTCTGCCACAATTTTTTAGTTAATGTGGAAAATTTAAATCAAGGAATATCTCAAAGTGAATGTTTAGGTGAAAAGCCAACCTTACAACTTAAAATTTTAAAACGATTATTGAACAAAAAGGTACTATTTTACTAGCTATGTATCTATCTTAATTACTCCAATATGCTTGATGACCTGATGCTGAGTTTTTGCTGGTATTAGGGAACATTATTTAAGCCAAACATCATATAATGCAAGTTTTGTGTTTAGTAAAGAAGTTTTGATTTGGTCTGTGATTAAATGGGCTCTAATGATGAGTCAAAGAAATCCAAAGTTGACATTTTCTTTTATTTAACATTTATTTTAAGTTCAGGGACGTATGTGCAGACTTGTTACACAGGTAAACTTTTGTCATGGAAGTTTGTTGTACAGATCATTTCATCACCCAGGTATTAAGCCTAGTACCCATTAGTTATTTTTCCTGATCTGCTCCCTTCTCCCACTCTCCACCCACTGACAGGCCCCACTGTGTGTTCCACTCCATGTGTCCTTGTGTTGTCATCATTTATCTCCCACCTGTAAATGAGAACATGCGGGTATTTGATTTTCTGCTTCTGCATTAGTTTGCTAAGGATAATGACCTCCAGCTCTATCCACGCAAAGGACATATCTCTTTCTTTCTATTCACTGCATAGTATTCCATGGTGTATATGTACCACATTTCATCAATGGTTTGGCATTCACAATGTATTTTCTTTTGAAAAGTACTGCATGAAATGTTTGCACTCCTATGTGACATCATAAATTTAACTCAGCTCAAAATAGAATTGACCAGGTGAAATACTAACTCAGCCAATGTTAGGCCCCAGGTAATATACTTCAATACTATATTGATGTATTTCTTTTGCTACTATTATTACACTTGTAATTATAATAAAAACTAGCTCTAACAAAATAATTAATGTCCAAAAGTCATGTAAGATGTGTAGTTTTATCTTATGAGATTAATAAAATGAAGATGGCAGGTTATGCATGTAGCTAGTTACGAGTTCTAGAAGCCCAGCTTTGTGATACACTGCTGTGGTTTAAATATTAAAGGGGATGACTCCATATCTCGTGGCTGATTAGGACATCTAAGACAGTGGCACTGATTCCAGCAGTCCTCTGGTTAAGTGCCACCCCTTTTATTGATCAGCCATGGTGTAAAGATTGAGCTGGGAAATACCGAGAGATCGAGATATCTAACTTAAGTGTCTTGCCTCCTTTTCAAGTTGGCATTGCATTGTTTCCCCACATCACCTTACCGTCCCACAAAATCCTCTATTTTATCTCTGAAAAACTGATGACTATTAAATTTTTTGTGTGTGAATGCATGGACTGACCCTTTTTAAAATTCTTTTTTCTAATTTTTATTAAGAGTCTTAAATATACATATGCTTAAGGGAGTATGGTATTCTATGTACTTCATTTACTTTGTTGACAAAAGCTATAATGCACTTCTGTTCTATGATATGTCATGGTAGTGAGAAATCAAAGCCAAAAGCAAAAGTGGCAACATGTCAAGGAAACACTAACATGACATTCCCAGGACTCAGTTTAAGAATAGAAAGTAACCAGAGAATTACCTTTTAATAAAATAATAAATAAATAAATAAATCTGGGAAAATGGAGAAAAAGTAAGCAAACTCTGATGATTCTTCACTTCCCTGAAGTTCCATTGCTGTCCATTATGTCCCTGCTCTTCTATTCTCTTTACTTTAGCCCTCTGTGCCACTATACATGGCTTAGGGCTAATGTGATTGTCCCCTATGCTTGAGGCAGATGCAAGGAGAAAGAAGAGAGAGGGACATACGCTTTAGCAAGTGATAGGTGTGGCATCAATATGTATGCATATAGATAGATGTGGGAACGTGGGCAGTGGGAGGTGGGAAAAGTATGACTGAAAAAGAAGTGGTTATTTTCTAAAATGTTCCTCCAATCACGAAAACATGCTTGAATAACTATTATTTACTAGGCCCTCAGCTAGTTTCAAATGACTCATTAGGAAATAAAATATGGATTCAGGTCTCACAGAGCTTATGTTTAAATCTCAAATTGGATATTAAACAAATATAGAGGCAATCTTCAATAAAGTGCTCTACAATAAAGCAATAAATTAAATCAGATGTAACACGAAATATGGCTGGCTTCTACCCAAATCCCATTCACATGCCCTCCATAAAGATACTGAGACCTTATTCCTCCCTACACACGAGATTTAGATAAAACATACCAATACATCAAAGAAATGTCTAGATTCAGACTCCTCCTGATTTTGAAACTTTCATGTCAGAAACTAGAGCCACAGGAGAGATTTGGAGTGAGAAACATGATCATCAGGGAGCATAAGAAATAGAATCAGACCAGAGACATCTGAAAAAAATGACCAGACATGAGAGCCTTCCTGAGGGAAGTAAAGTGAGCAAAGTCATGTGTATTTACTTTCATATCCAACTTCCCAACCTGACCTTCTTCTTCCCTCCATCTTTCACCTCTGTCTCTGAGGAGAGCAGAGTCTCCCTCCTCTATTCAGACTAGATTTTGGGCAATGAGACTGAAGGACTGAATATACATCCGTGGAAGCAAGAAGCCAAAGAAACAGAAGAGAGGACTAGAGAGTATTTCCAAGTTTGGGAAGCCTGCAATACTCTGGGTAAGCACTGGTTTTTGAAAATAACTCTCTATAAGAGCCTACACACAACAATAACAACAACAGCATTCTACATCAGCTCAGTCCACCAGTATGTAAGGAATTTTAGGGACTATACATTATAAATTAACACTGTCAAAATGAAAAGTAATGTTATCAAATACTATAAAACTCTCACTTGTATACTATCAGCTTTGTTTTCTTTTTTTCAAATCTAAGCTGTCTTGTAGTAATTAAAACTAAGGTATAGAAAATATTCTCCCCCTCAATAAACAAATGTTGCAATTTTTATTATGTGCCCCTTTCTTGGCTAGGGAGATTGTTTCTGAGAACGAGTGAAACAGTTTGAGACTAAGTACAAAATGTTAATAACACCTTTGAGGAGTTCAAAAAACTCAGCAAATGTTAACTCATTAATTCTCAATATCCATTAATGATGTTAGGAAAGAAGTGCTGTTGGCCTTAACTTACAGAGGTAGAAACTAAAACACATCTTGAGTAATCAGCTTTTCTAATGTCAATAATCATAGATGACTTTGTATCCATGGAGATTCAGAGAATAGGTGATCCCCTCAAATGTGACTTCAATCTCAAGCCATTCTTCCAATCCAATATGCCTGAAAAAAATGTACTTGTTTTTTATGTACTAGAAATAAACTATACATATACATACATAAATAACCACTTATTAATTCTGTTCCTAAACCAATTTTTGTGAAATATCCAGTTTATTATCAGATGTGTTACCGATAGAACATTAACATTAATATAGTTATTAAACTGAAGTAGAAATATTCTTGAGTACTAAATATAAAGTTAATAAAGTTATGAAAATTATATGTATGTGTGTAAGACATACAGCTACTGGCTAAAGCCTATTAAAGATAAATTATACATAAACATACAGAAATACTAGCCATGTTAGCCTAGCTGCAGTTGGCTGTCCTACAAAGAGAATTTTAGTTTAATAAGGTCATTAATTTTTGAATTCTTCATTCATTTCTTCACTAGACAAATTGCATATCACCATTAGAGTACTATTGCTCCCTGAAGAAAAAAAATGAAAGAACAATAAAATAAGCAAATTTGTAAAAACATGTTAACACAGCTTAATAAGCTTATTGATTTTATCTATTAAGGCATTTATAAAGTCAAAAATGGTATTATCAATATATAATTTTTTATATGACTTTGCAAACTGGTCTTGACAGAGTAACCAAGGGAATAACTATATCACAGCCTACCAACATGGACGTTTTAGGGTAAATAATAATCATGTATTTTATGTCATTAAAGAAAATAAATGGTAATCATAAGTAATGGGAAATATAACTGATTTCAACAGAAAATGCCTCAAAAGAGTTTTAGGTTCTAGTAATTGCAGGAAGGTCTTATAATGGGTGCTACTCTTATATGAACTCTGGCCTAATTTTATATGTATGTATCTATCTATATATATTACATATATATGTACACAGACATATATATTACATACTATATTTATAAAATACATATACTCCACGTCCCCATGGGGACTCCTTGAAGGAATAGTGCATGATATGTGTATGTATCTCTTACCCTGGGAATCTGTCCTAGGATGACTCCTGATGATTCATGTCATTGTATAGTCCTCTCCCCTTCAATATGGGCTGAACCCAGTGACACTCTCTTCTAACAAATAAAATATAGCAAAAGTAGCAAGGTGTTGATTCAGAGATTCAATTATAGAAAGACTGGATCCCATTTTGCTCACTCTCCCCTGGAGGCTTCACTCTGGAGGAAGATAGCTGCCTTCTTGTGAATAAACTTACTGAGAGATGATGTTACAAGGCACTGATATCTCCAACCAAATACAGTAAGAACTTCAGACTGCCAGCATCTCTGTGAGTGAGCACAGGAGTAGCGCTTGGAAGGCTGTCCAACATCTACATGAGTCAACTCTGGAGTGAATTCCTCCAGTCAAGCCTTGAGATGACTGCACTTGGTCTATACCTTGAATGCAGCTTTGTGGGAGATCCTGAGGCAGAGGACACAGATAAGTTGAACCTGAATATCTAACCCTCAGAAACTATGAGATAATAAATCCTTGTTGTTTTAAGCAATTACATTTTGGAAGTATTTGTTATGCATAACAAATATACATTTGCAATGAGAAATATAATATAATGTTATTCAACAGAGATACCTCAAAGAAGGTTCCAGATTCTGGAAATTGCAGGAATTTGTACTGACTTACTGTCTCACAGATATTCATTTTAAATGCTGGTCAAAATACATGTTAAATAAAACTATTAAATTTTTGAAAGAATGACCAAAATAGACAGAGACCAGCACAAGTTGAATCTTCAGAGAAAGGAACCCTTGAAATAACAGAGATATGTTTGCATGTCTCCTTCTCTGAGGGCCCTCTGTAGGTAGTATGGAAGAACATCATTAGCACTCAATCAGAAGTTGAAGATCCAGGCCGTCAGAACAGCTATAAGGCAGGGGAAGAAAATGCAGATGAAGGAAGCCACAGAGAAGTAAGATTGTGTATATGTATATACACAAATACACAATATGTGTATGTTCTTCTCAAATTTGTGGCTGATTCATGATTTTTACATTAATGGGACAGAGAAACCCAGTTGAAAATAACAGAAGACTAAAACCTGAGCATAGATTTTAGTTGCTGTGCACAGCATAGAACATGGAGTTTAGTGTTTGAATTCTCCTACTTAAAGGGTATTGGTAGACAACCTGAGCTTTATAGTGAACCCCCAGCTGGGTAATGCTCCCTGAGTAAATTCCTTATGCCAGGAATAAGAATTAATCTGTAAAACTGGAAAAAATGAGGCATATCTATGGTAACCAAATTTTAAACCAACATTCTACTAGTTCAGGTAGTGTTTTTAAGATGATCAAGTACATAATAGAAAAAATGTCAAAAATATTTGGAGGAGAGAATAGATACCAGATTCTGTACCTGACATCACTGAAAATTCTTAGTATAAAATCAAATGTAGAGAATTATTGCTAAGTTTATAAGTTAGTAATTACTAAAACTATGAAGGCACAGAAAAATGTGACCCAAATAAAAACCAAAATCAATCACGAGAAATGGACCTCAAGATGATTCAGCATTTGGTATTAGCAGGAAAAACAAAACAAAATAAAACAAAACAAAAAAACAACTTTTTAAAAGGGAAATTTTAAATATGTGCAATGACATAAAATTAAAGATGGCTGCAATGAGTAAACCATTGAAGAAATTCAGAATCTTTTTAAAAATTGGAATTTCTGATTGTGGTAGTAAATGTATGAAATTATAAATAAATTGGTATTATAGTAATATAATAGTAGATTAGATATGGAAGAAGAAAGGATCAGAGATATTGAAAACAGAGAAACAGAAATTACCTATTCTAAAATACAAACAAAAAAGACTAAAAATTGAAAGAAAAAAAGCTGAAAAAAAATTTAAGAATGCACCTGGAACTTTTGGAAAAACATTAAGCAATCTAACAAACATAACGCTGGAATAACAAAAAAAGAGGAGACCCAGAAGAAGTAGAATAATTATTTAAAAGCAGCAATGATCCCTAAAAAATGCCAAATAGTATAAAAACTTACTGACTGAGGAAACTCAAAATCTTCAAGAAGGTAAATACAAGGAAAACTATATAAAAAATTTATAAAGTTTAATTTTTGGTTCAGTGCAGTGGCTCATGCCTGTAATCCTAACACTTTGGGAGGCCAAGGTGGGCGGATTGCTTGAGCCCAGGAGTTCAAGACCAACCTGGGCAACATAAAGAAAAACCTGCTCTAAAAAGATTACAAAAATTAGCTGAGCCTGGCAGTGTGTGCCTGTAGTTCCAGATACTTAGGAGACTGTGGTAGGAGGATCACTTGAAGCCAGGAGGCAGAGGTTGCAGTCAGCCAAGATCTCACCTCTGCACTTCAGCCTGGGCAACAGGGCCAAAGACTGTATCCAAAACATAAAAAAGAAAAACATAAAAATAGCCAGAGAAGGGGACAAAGACATGCACTGTCAATCCATAATTCTATATCCTAAAACATATTCTGAAAAAAAGACACAATACATTCTTTAAATAAATTTTTCAGGATGTATAAAGCTGCAGTAATTAAGGCAGGCTGGTATAAGTAGAAGACAGAGACCGAGAGAAAGTAAAATACAATAATGAGCCCAGAAATATACCAACACATATATGATCAACTGATTTCTTACAACATTGTCAAAGTAAGTTATTGAGGAAACAATAACCTTTTCAACAAGTATTTATGAAATATTTGGCTACCTGTATGTAAAAAATAAAAATTAAAAAACCTCAAATCTTACATAATACCACAAATATACATTAGTTGAAATGGTCACAAATCTAAAAGTAAGAAACTAGGTAAAGTTTTAGAAGAAAACAGATTTTTAAATCTTGTTTCAGGCAAAATTGAATTGGTTGGATACATATGGCAGTAACTTTAAATTTAAAAAATAGATTTATTTGATTTCAACAAAATTAAAAATGCCCGGGCTTTACAAGACAATGTTACAAAAATAAAATGAAGCCAGATAATGGGAGAAAACATTTATAATACATGTATTAGTTAAGTGACTTGTATCTAGAAAATATCATTCTTTTTTGCAACTCAATTAAAGTAAAACAACTCAAGTTTAAAAACTTGCATCATGCCTGTAATCCCAGCGCTTTGAGAGGCTGAGGTGGTCCTCAGGTCAGGAGTTCGAGCCCAGCTTGACCAACATGGTGAAACCCCATCTCTACTAAAAATACAAAATTAACCGGGTGTGGTGGTATATGCCTATAATCCCAGCTACTTGGGAGGCTGAGGCTGGAGAATTGCTTGAACCCAAGAGGCGGAGGTTGCAGTGAGTTGAGATCATGGCATTGCACTCCAGCCGGGGCAACAGGAGAGAAACTCCCTCAAAACAAAACAAAACAAAACAAAACAAAACAAAACAACAACAACAAAAAGCTTACTTTTGACTTTACGCTTCATCAAAATTGTATAGAAAACCAATAAGAATTAAAGAAACAACATTTTTACACACCTTTAGTCATCAAGAAAATTCCGATTGAAACTATGATGAAAGAACACCCTGCTGGAATAACTAAAATTAAAAAGATGGACAACACCAAATTAAAAAGATAGACGAGAAAGATGGGCAGCATAGAAATCTTTCACATTTTGATAGAAATGCAAAATTGCACACTACTTGGAAAGAGTGTCAGTTTTTATAAAATTAAACCTCCATTTACCATAAGATATAGCAATCAATTCCTTTTTCCAGGTATTTATCCAATGGAAATGAAAACATGTGTTCAAATAAAGATCTGTATGCGGATTTTTATAACAACTTTGTAGTCCAGTACAAGAAACAATCCACATGTTCAAAACATGCATAGGTTACACATAACCGCTAGCTACTTCTTGTGGGTGGGTGGATGAGTTTTACTGCAAAGCAGCAAGAGGAAACTGTGTTGATAAAATGCTCCTTGTCCTTGATTGGTGTGGTAGTTGTAGGACTGAAATCATTTGTTAAAATCCATTGAATTGTATTTTGTGAGTGAGTGAATTTTTACTGTATGTGTATCATACCACAATTAAACCTGATTTAGAAAATATGGGCTTTTTAATTCATCAAATGAGCATTTGATTGAAGTAATTTATGATTACATAAAATAATTTAGAATTTTAAGTTAGCTTAGAAAAGAGATTTGAGGATTTACTTGCCTGAAAATAATTGGATGACAACTTAGGGAAATTGAATACTCACCACTTAGCTTCAAATTAATAAGCTAAAACCAGTAACTAGCAATTGCAAAAAAAAAAAAAAACCCAAAAAACAGATTTTATTTCTGTATAAGGAAAACATCCCAACAATAACATAATAGCTTATTCTAAGAGTTAGTGAGTGCCTTATCAGTCAATTACAGAGAAGCTAGAAGTCCATCTATTTCAGATGAAATAGATGGATTTATTACATTGTTTGGATAGATTTTGTTAAGGATTCATTGTAATTATTAGGATTCTGGTTTTATGCTGTAAGTCTGTGTGACTGGAATAGAAAACATGAGATGGTATTTCCATTTTTGTGAAAGACAGTAAACAAAAAATCAATTTTATCTCCATTTTGTATTTTGTAGTTTCTGTCATTATTGACACATCAATAAAAATTATATACATTATAGCTTACATGAAATGAGTAAAGTATATCAATAAATTATTAAGTGCCACTTTGGTACTACTATGAATTTACAATATTTTTATAAGATCTGTTAATATTCTTCATTCTTTCTTTCTCTAATATCATAAGTATCACCCCCAGGTAAATGTGTATATTTTCAAGCATAAATTTAATTCTTTCTAGCTGTTCTGAAGGTTGTTGATTCTACCAAATAAAAGTTTTGATTATCTGAAATATTATCATTATAACTTTTAAATTGATTGATTAATGTATTTATGTACTAAATATAATTAAACCTTTTTGGTTGTATAAATCTTTTGTCTCTTAGATTTTGATAATGGAATCACATTCCAGACACTGCATTTTCCTTAAAGTTAGAATGAAAAATATACCATCATTATTATGAGATTTTTTATGTTCAAGTTTAAGAGACAATACAAACTGATATTTGCTTAGAAAATATGAGTTTACTTGTGAACAGCTGCTACATCTCACTATTTACAATAGAATTACAAAATTTATTGGAAAATCTGTCTTATAAAAACTTTTCTATCAAAAATACACGATGCCTAAAAGAAAACAAAGATATGAAAAATAAACTATGCAGAAATGGAGGGTTTTTTTGAACAAAAAATGCACAAAAATGTATATACTCACATGTTAAATGAGAAAAATGTGCTGTTTATTTCCATTTCTAGCAACATTCAAAAGTTTGGAATCAATATGCTAATTTTTAAAAATTATTAAAATGCATATAATTTAGTAATGGAAAAGTGTGTGTTTGGATACTTCAGATGACATGGGGTTTTAGAAACAGTGATCAAGAAGCTTGACTTGACAGCAAAGAATGAAATGATATATTGAAGCTATCAAAAGGAGGGGCAGGAAAACAAAGTTCATAACATAGAAAATCAAAATACAGCACTCTCTGAAGACTTAGAAAGTTAGAGTGGCAATTGGTCATGTCTGAAAAAGAAATGAACTAATGAAGACCAATGGGTTGAAGGTGCAGAAAGGGCTGCATGTTCTGAAGATAAATAGGCATGGAAGTGAGGCGAGAGGAGACAAGGTAAAGTGCATCGAATGAATGATAATGCCTGAATAGGTAGCATGTTGATCACTGAAGCAGTTCATAGCACTGTAGATAATTCCAAAAGTGTATTAAATCATTTAATGGCTTTCTATGAATTATAGAAGAAGGTCCATTACTGTGGTATGTTGTTACATAAAACTACGTGTTCCAGAATAGACATCCACAGCCTTCTGTAGCCTTCCTCGGGGATTTCTTTATCCATTTAGAATTCTCTTATGTGAACCAGATCAAATATTAAGTGTCTCTCAGAGGAGTGACAAATCTTGTATTCTTCAGAATGGTGCAGTAAAATTTAGTCATTCACAGACATATTGATTAACTGCTGGATCTGTTAAATGTAAAAATCAAATTGTAAGCTGCAAATTTAGATAACCTAGACTTTTTTGCAAAATAAAAAAGGAAGAGCATTGAAAAATTAAACATAACTGATGAATCAGAGGAAAGGAAGGTTTCAAAACTAACCTTTTATATTTTTAATATCTAAAATAAAGCCCATGTAACAGGAATTACTCACATTTTTGAAATAAGCATTTATCTATGAATATATTGAATAGTGCTAAATAGCAACTAAATTTATGCAAAGGAAGTAGAAACTAGTTAGCTACATATTGATTATGCATTAATTTCATTAAAAATGGTTATTCAGCTGAAATAGCACCATATCATAGATACAAGGTTTTGAATTTAAATTTAGGACTCCCAAAGAAAATAATACAAAGTCACATATTTTATTTACTTGAGACCAAGAAGAATGAATTAAATTTTGATAAACATACTTATTGTTATCTACATATAAACTAATGCTTATGACTCATTTTAAAATAGAAAATAATTTTGTGCTGATAAGCATGGAGAAGATTAATAACTGAGATCAAACGACATAGACACTAGAACACTTGTCATTTTATTTTTCTAAATTAATAAGTAAACTAAAAGATGTTAATTGAGCAATAATGAGTTTTCTGGGAGCATACTAAATAATGAAGGAGATACAAAAGAAGAAAAATGTGCAGTTCATATAATCAAAACCTCAATTGCTGGGTGATCATCATGACTTATAATTCCTAAATTTTAATCACATGGGTAAGAATACAAACTCTATTACATTTAGTTCTGTGAGATTTTCTCCTTTAAAAAAACGAAACAGCTAGTAGCATTTCTATGAGCATAATTTTTGAAATAGTCAGAATACAAATTTAAATCGTATTAATTGTGGCTAATTTTGGTGAACTGGGATTTTCACTGAATTTGGTTAACTTTTGCAGAAAATCATTTATATTTACAGAACCAGAAGGAGATGCCCAAGTGAAAATCTCTAGCCATTAATTTCTTATACTTCAAAATATGTTAAACAAAGCTATTAAGCCTAAGACAAGATAGGAAACTGATAATTGTATTTCTGAGAGAATTTTTAAATGCCTACATAGACTATTATGAAAAATAATTTTGATTGTGTTTCCATTATTCTTCTTTTATATTTAATGCATACATACACTTATACATACATACATTATTGAAAAATTTAATAGGTTTTAAAGAAACCTATAAATGGAATGTTTGGCATTCTAGCTAAGCTATTTTTAAGTAATTGAACAATATGTAAAAAATATTCTGAAGTAATGTATATACCTATAGTTAACTCTTTACCAAATTGTTATGCCAATATAAAAAACCAGATATAAGAGAGACATGATTTCTTAAAAATCTTAATTTTTGTCACATGGAACTTGACTTGTTTTAAATGAGATATCACCGATCTATCTAAGCTCCCCCATAAACTCTTTTCAATATGTTTTTCTCTCTCTCATCTGAGTAAGCCAACATTATGGTTTGAGATGTATTATCTGATAATGTTCTTCTCCAAATATTCAAAGTATATAAATAATTTTAAATGCCTGTAACAATATATCTTTGTGAGTCTAGAAATAATTTTGGTCATAACATTTCTTGAAATCAAACCAAAAATTGTCAAAAAATATTTTTCTTCAAAAATGCTTTACAATTAAGAATAATTTCTTCTAATGTAGTTTCAAAGAAATTTAATTTTATGATTTTCAGGCCTCAGGACTTAATTCCTAAACATATTTTGGAAGTTAAGATAAATAAGTTTTTCAAATATGCATAAACACCATTTATTTGAATGTTGATATTCTAACAGTAGAAAGCAGAAATTTTTCTTGCTATAATGTTAAAAACATTTTAATTTTAAAATGCATATGCCATTAATGCAATCTAATTTTTTATATTTTTTATTGTTTTTCTCTGTGGAAAGTTTTTCTCTGAGAAAGTCTGCACTTTCTTAGGCATGGTTTACTCTGTACAGGCTAAGCACTTCCTTTAACAATACCCACTGGACCTAATAAATAGAAAGAAAAGAGGATTTTTCTACCCCTCAAGGTGAAATAATAGCAGTGAAGTAAAAAAGACCTTTATTCTCTTACTTGAAACAACAAGAAAAGTTCCCTCAAAACAAAATACCATCAACTGTATATCTGTTAAAGAAACTGTATTTATTGCTAACAATATTTTCTGTAAAGGAACTTACCAGACTCATATAATTTTAATACTAAATTCTACACACATTTAAAGAAGAATACTAAACATGCACACATTTTTCCAGATAATTAAAAAGAAGAGATTTCCTAATTTATTTCAAAATACTAGAATTATTCTGGACATTATAAGAAAATAAAACTACAAATCCATATTCCTCATGAATATAGGTGCAAAAATTCTAAACAAAATATTAACAAATCATATCCAAATTTATATACAAAAATTTATCATTACCCAGTAGGGTTTATCCCAGGAGTGAAAGTTTGGTTTAATATTTGAAAGTTGCTTAATCAAGTTTACTATATAACAATTTAAAATGGTACTCTCAATAGACACAGAATATCACCTATTTCTCATTTTAAGACAAAACAAAGAAAGCCAATAGAAATGACAATACATCTTTCGGCAAACAAGAAATGCAAGGGTACTTCTTGAACCTGATAAAAGATTTTTAAGAAAAACCTAAAGCTAATCTCAAACTTAATTGTTAAAAATTGAACGCTCTTCCACTAAGATCAGAAACAAAACACGTAAGTCTATTATCATCATTTATATTCACATTGAACTGGAGTTCCAGCCAGTTCAGAAGATGAGAAAAAGAAAGAGAAGACCAAAAATGAAAAGGAAAAAGGAAAATCATCTTTATTCACAGAAAACATGATTGCCTATGTAGAAAATGTGATGGAATCTATAAAAATACTATAGAGTTAATGTGAGTTTAGGTTGCAAAATACAAGATTCATACAAAAAAACTATAGTCTTCATACTAGCAACAATTAGAAACATAAGGAAACAATATGATTAGCAATAGAAACAAAATATTAAAAAATATAAAAGTAGAAAAAAATTGTTGCAGGAACTATGTACTGAAAATTGCAATAACTGTCCTTACAGAAATGAAAGACCTTAATAAAAAGAGAGATGCATTGTGTCATGAGTCAAAATATTCATCATTTTTAAGATACAGATTATCTCAAATTGAGTATAGTTTCAACATAATCCAAATAAAAATTCCAGCAGGATTTTAAAAATAGAAATTGGCATGTGTATTCTAAAATCAGAAATGGAAAGGATTTACAATAGTCAGAACAACTTTTAAAAAGAAACAAAGATGAAGAACTAACATTACCTGATTATATTAATATTTAAAAGCTATAGTAATTAGGACACTAGTACTGGTGTAAAGATAGACAAAAGCATTAATGGCATAGGGGGTGCTGAAACAGATCTATACACATACGTATAACCAATTTTTAACACAGATTCAAAGGCAATTCAGAGAAGAAAGGATAACCTTTTAAATAAATGGTGCTGAAACAATATAGAATTCATAGGCTGAAAGGTGAAAGGAAGAAATAAAGGAAAAAGGAAGAAAAGAAAAGGAATGAACTTTCATCCCAAACTAATTCAAATTACATCAGGGACCTAAATATAAACCTTACAAGTCTGAAACTTCTATGATAATTGCAGAAAAAATTGCTGAGACAATTTTTGTTAAAAAGCAGAATCCATAAAAATAAATAAAATATATTTTATCACTGTTTTCATCTGTTCTGACACTGCTAATAAAGACATACCCGAGACTGGGTAACTTAGAAAGGAAAGAGGTTTAATGGTCTCACAGCTCCACATGGCTGGGGAGACCAAGCAATCATAGCAGAAGATGAAGGAAGAGCAAAGGGACATGTTACATGGCAGCAAGCAAGAGACAGAGTATGCAGGGGAACTCCCCTTATGAAACCATCAAATCTTGTGAGACTTATTCACTATCACAAGAACAGCACAGAAAAGATCCTCATGATTCAATTATCTCTCACAGGATTCCTACCACAACACAGGGGAATTATGAGAGCTACAATTCAAGATGAGATTTGGGTGGGGACACAGCCAAACCATATCATTCACCACAAGACTTAGTTCTTCAAAGCATTTTTAGAAAATAGTCAAGTACCAAACTTGGAGAAAACATTTGCACCATAAACATCTGACAAACGATTTGCATTCAGAATATACAGAGAAAAAGTATAACTTTGTTCTTAAAAAGTAAACTACCCAAGTCTAAAAATTAAATAAATAAACAACAAGCAAAAGCTTTTAACAGACATTTTACCATACGAACACACAGATGGCAAGTAAGTATGTGAAAAGACGTTCAATTTTATTTATGTTTAGGGAAATGCCAACTAATCTCTAGCATCAAAAAGCAGATCAGTCTGCCTGATTACAGGTAAGTGGGGTGGGATTATAAAGGGGCATGAGGAACTTACTGGGTTGATGCATATGTTTCTTGTACTTTTTATGAGAATATAATAGATTCGTGAGTATATATATATGTCAAGCCTTATCAAATTTCAATTTTGATATTTGCAGTTCATATAACTTATAGTGCAATAAACCCATTAAAAATGTATAGCATCATCAATTTCCATTTGTCTGAACATGTCGATTCTTTATTCTCCCATATATAATGTATTTTTAAACTTTACTTTATGTAGTCTTCATATTTTTCTTCAAAGTACATAAAACACATTATTATAATGAGAAATATTGACCGCATAAAATATTTTATGCTACATTATTATTGAAGGGCATTGCTACCTTGTTTCTTTTTTAACATTTTATTTTATAATCTTAACCAAAATTTGAATGTGGAGTTGAAGCTTTTTTTGAAAATGTTTAGCACTTCATATTTTATTCACTCCTTTCAGTGATTACATACTAGTATTTCTTCCAACAAAAAAAAAAATAACGAACTTTAAGTACACACAATTTTAGTTATGGCAAAATTATGTCGTCTATGCTAAGGTTAATAGTAATTAGCCTTTTAACTTTTTTCTATTTAGATATTATTGTTTTGCATGATAAACTCACTACTTCCTTTTTCCTGTTATTAACATTGGAGAGATAAAGGGACTTTATTGTTGACTGAGAAAAATCAAATATGTACAATTTTGTATGGGCCATTGTTTATGAGCCAGGTCCATGTTGATATCAAAACACTCTTTGTGATGGATTAAACTGATCAAACATTACATTTGGTTTCTCAGTTTAGTCATGTTTGATCCCCCAATTCTTTGCTAGTTTAATCATTCCTTTGTATTTATCCCTAGCTAATTAGGTATCAAAATATATTGAATTGTAAATGTAGTAACTGCTCACCTTCTTTCAAAAAGCTTCTCTGGAATATTTCTATACATTATTCTTTCAAACTGTGAAATAAAGCTTCAAGTTTTATTTTCCCATGAACTCTCAGAATTTCTAAATTAGAAAACTACTTGCTCATGTCTAAACAAAATGTTATAAATCTCTTTTTGTATTAGGCATGTTAAAATATCTTGGCTTTGAAAGCTACTTTAATGTTTAAAATGTTAACATCGATATTTAAAGTTTCTGAGAAGCAATGCACAATGAAAATGAATACTAGAAATGAAATTATAAACCTCAGCTTTTTAAAAATTATACTTTAAGTTCTGGGGTACATGTGCAGATCGTGCAGCATTGTTACATAGATATACACATGCCATGGTTGCATCCATCCCTCCATCACCTACATTAGGTATCTCTCCTAATGTTATCCCTCCCCAATCCCCCCACTCCCTGCTATCCCTCCCCTAGCCCCTGAATCCCCCAGCAGGCCCCAGTGTGTGATGTTCCCCTCCCTGTGTCCATGTGTTCTCATTGTTCAACACCCACTTATGAGTGAGAACATACGGTGTTTTGGTCATTATCTGAGATTTTACCGAACTCATCTCGATCTATGAGACACACTGTGAATGACAGGATAAAAGTTACCTTTAGTGGATGTAACTACTCTAGAAAGAGTGATTCTTCACTCAACAATCTTCCTTGTGTAACTCTCGTGGCAAGGCTATTGTGAAAATAATGACAAATAAAACACGATCTTTATAAAGGAGTTCCTCATTATCCATGAATAAATTCTCTAAGAAACCAAGAGGAAGTAGCCTTGTTTCTCCCTAGTTCTCACCCTTAAAACTGAAAATTCACTGGACTAAACAAAGGAAAATCCTACAAGTTGGAGGAAGGAAGATTTGACTAGGAGCCTCAAGACCTGAGACATGTCAAAGAAAAATTGCACAGGACTGCAGCTAGCTCTTCAACATATTCATTTCTTTTTTTTTTATTGCATTTTAGGTTTTGGGGTACATGTGAAGAACATACAATATTGTTGCATAGGTACACACGTGGCAGTGTAATTTGTTGCCTTCCTCCCCTTCACCTATATCTGGCATTTCTCCCCATGCTAT
>CAUYQU010031514.1:0-17194 GCA_963574635.1 Cheracebus regulus
TTCAGGAAAACTTTCCTAACCTAGTAAGGCAGGACAATACTCAACTCCAGGTAATCCAGAGAACACCACAAAGATATTCCTCAAGTAGACCAACTCCAAGACATATAATTGCTAGATTCACTAGGGTGAAATAAAGGAGAAAATTTTAAGGGCAGCTAGAGAGAAAGGTCAGATTACCCATAAAGGGAAGCCTATCAGACTCACAGCAGACTTCTCAGCAGAAACCCTACAATCTAGAAGAGAGTGGGGGTCAATATTCAATATCCTCAAAGAAAAGAATTTTCAACCCAGAATCTCATATCCTGCCAAACTAAGCTTTATAAACAAAGGAAAAATAAAATTTTTTGTGAACAAGCAAGCACTCAGAGATTTTATCACCACCAAGCCTGTTTTACAAGCTCTTCTGAAAGAAGCACTACAAACAGAAAGGAACAACCAGTATCAGTTATCTCAAAAATTCATCAAAATATAAAAAGTATCTCCATAATGAAGAATTTACATCAAATAATGGGCAAAAAAGCTAGTTAGCATTAAATTACAATATTGAACTCACAAATATTAATATTAATCCTAAACTTAAATGGATACAATGCCCTCATTAAAGTCACAGAAAGGCAAATTGAATAAAAAGTTAAAATACATCGGTACGTAGTATCCAGATCCAACTCACAACGATACACAAAGACTTAAAATAAATGGATGGAGGAAGATTTACTAATTAAATGGAGAGCAAAAAAAAAAAAAAAAACAGGAGTTGTAACTCTTGTCTCCGATAAAATAGACTTTAATAGTAATAAAGACTAACAGAAACAAAGAAGGATATTACATAATGGTAAAAGATATTACATAATGGTAAAAGGATCAATGTAACAATAGGAGTTAAAGATTATAAATACATATGTACCTAATATATGAGCACCCAGATATATAAGACAAGTTTTTATTGACTTACAAAGAGATTTGGACTCCCACACAATAATAGCGGGAGATGTTGACATCGCATTGTTAATTTATATTATACCCATTCTGAAAGTGATTAAATAATAGGAAGTTAATTACTCTTTAGCATTTGCATAGTATCTTACAGACCTAAATGAAATATTGGTTGACTGTCTGTTATTTTCTTCCCTTATTCCTTTCTGTCTCTGTTGTTAAGCACAATTGATGGCATAAAAGAGGTTATTATTATCTTTTTAAGATTGCATTCCAGCCTGGGCAATAGAGCAAGAATTCTGTTCTCTCTCCCACTTTTTCTTTCTTTTTTCCTCTCATTATAAAAAAAAAGGAAAAAAAAAAGCTCAATTAGGTGATACTTGAAGAGTAAGCTGGAGCATTTGAACCAAGGATCTACATGTGCAAAATCCAGTTATACAAGTTCAGAGTTCAGCTGCACAGTGGAATATATAAGTGAAAGGATAAGCTCATCACCAGGTTGTTGCATTGCTATTTGTTTTAAGTTTGCATTTGCAAAAACTCTTAAGTAAACAGTTTAAATGTCTTTGTTAGCCATACATTTTGTTAGAAGACACATGGACTTTTAAATAAACATTTAATTAGAAAAATATGTGATGTACTTAGGACAGAAAATGAAAAACAAACTAACAAAAAACACCAGGCCATTGCTTCCAGGTAGCCCCAGGCCCTTGCAGGATCCTGCCATTAGCTGTGTATCCTTGGATAGGTCACTTTATCACCCTGGGTCTCCATTTCCTCATCTGTAAAGTGAGACAGTTGGATTTCATACTAAAATTGTTTTCAGTTACAAAATTCAATGATTTGATAAATTGTAACAAAGTTTGTCACTGAAAAATGTTCCTCTAACAGTAAAAAAAAAGCATGTGAACTCACTCTGAAAACCTTGCCTCAGAAACCTTTTTCTACTTGATAGAAATTAGAATGCACAATGTAGATGGTCTTTTTCAGATTACATGTTAACTTGAATGAGAAGAAAAATATTATCCTTGAAGATTTATGCAATTATGTTATCAAATGTTATATTTTTGCTCTTGACAAAGGCAAATCCAACTATAGTAAGTCACCTGCCCGGGCTCATGCACCATTGGTGAACGTGCAGTTATGCTTTCTCATTCATCTTATCCCATTTCTTTCTCCAACAATGCAGACTGGATTAGAAAAGGTGAACATAACAAGAACTTGTAAAACAAAGTAATAAATCTTTATAACAAGAAAAAGTTTGTGTTAAGTATGTAACAAACGGTATTTGTAACTGTAGCTAAGGCCAATCTGTATAAGTATAAATATCTAGGAGCTTTTGTCATAAAATTTTTGTAATTTAGAGGATTTTTAAACTCACATCTTATGAATTTGACAAAAAATATTTTATTTTCAAGCTGTTATTAATTACTAGAATTTTTGTTAATGTATTCAAATCAAGTCCTCCTCTGTAAAAATCTACGAAAACAAGTTGGAATACATACATCAGAAACCAACTTTTTCTTGAAGATTTCTACTTTCTCATTATACAATACATGTTCCTCGCCAAGAGTAGAAAGTAAAGAAGTGTGTTAAGAAGAAGAAACTCAATTATTCTACTACCATTTTTGCAAATATTTTCCCATCTTTTTCCTTTTTTTTAGAAACGTATTTGAATAGTCAACCTTCTGAAATAAAGCATATGTACACATTATTAAAAGAAAACATTTGTATCATAGTGTACTTAACATTTTATAGCTTGTGTATATACTTATTTTTCATATTTAATAGCCTTTAATTATATATTTTAGCCTTTAATTATATAGTTTTTTCCTACTTATCTAAACAATCTCTTTTATAGTTCAGGGATCAAAGCGTTGAATTGATTTGCTGAAAGTCAAAATCATAAGATGATGAAGTTAGAGTTCAAACCTATGCTTATCTTCACACTCTACATTCTAAAGACGTCTTTTTACATTACCTCCATTTTTAAAACATCACTCCATAATTTTCCACCATATACATTTTAAAATTTAACTCATTTCCACTTTTGGAAGTTTAGCTCATCTCATTTCTTTTATTTGTCTCACAATGTTTTTAAAAACATTTTATGCATAAATTATTATCTCAATCACTGATATTTTCTAAGAATTCATTTCTATGTCATGTACATTTACAGTTATTTATATATAATTGTCCACCAATTTGCACTTTCACAAATGATTTTTGTATTTCAGAATTCTGAATGATGATTTCCCCTTACGTGAAAACTTGTGACTCTACAGGTCAGTAGTTTTAAAGTTAGTCAAAAGTATATAATAAGTAACTTCAAACATTATACTGTCAAAGTCACAGGTTTATACTCAAAAATCAAAAGGAAAGATTTAACTGTCACAGGAGTATGTCATTTTCTATGGAAAATGTAATTCTGGCTATTTAGCATGGATGCATTAACACTTTCTTCAATTAAGCATGAATGAATATAGAATTTTTAACATTAAAATCAATGATTATACAAGGCAAAACTTTTAATCAAAGTTTTCCACTCTACAGGAGAAACTTTCAGTCAAACCATACACACAAATACAAACACAAACACATACCACACGTGAGGAAATGAATACCAAAAAAGCACACAAACACACCACATGTAGATCAAAGGATCCTCGTAGTCATAGAACTAACTCAATAAATACCACTATCAACATACAAAACTTACTACACTTAAGAAAATTTCAAAGTTTTTTTTCCTGAGCAAAGCTTTGATAGTTTCAGAATTATACAGTTTTCATAGATCACCCCTGTTAGACCTTCATTTCTATTAAATAGCCAAAGTTGTTGTTAGAAATGACATCTTTATTGTTACTGTATTTAAAGTTATCGGTCAGCTTTAAATCTTAATTCTGCAAAATGGAACAGTTAACAAACTTATGATTTCTCCTTAGAAACTTTAAAACATGGCATGGTTTGCATGCACAAGTAAAGAAATGTGGAGCTGCGTATAAAAATATTTTGTCAAAAATTTTCTAAGTCTAGAGAATTTTTCTCTCCATTGCTTGAGTAGTGACCTTGTTTTTTCTCCAACCGTCACTGAGTGAGAAGTCTCTACCAGTGTCTTGCTATAAATTTCATTTAAATTTACTTTGAAAGATTCTAAGCATAAAAAAGATACTGTATTTTACTTTCGATGATAGAGTATGCATCTATTGTACCTGCTAATCAGTTATAACGATGGTAAATGTACTATACCAGGCTCTCTGGGATTGCAGGGAAGCCTTATTATAGCTTTTGCTTATATCCATGGCGTAAATATTCCCATGATGATCTTTATACTGTATACATGTTAGGAAGAGATGTTCATGATCAGATCCAACAGAAGACAGCTTCAGCTCATCACTGTTGCTAACCAAATTACCTACCAGTTAAAGAACCAGTTGCAAGTATTTAGAGTTTTTAAAGAAAAGCTTAAAAGTAACTGTTACATATGGAAAAAATATTAGAAATCAGATCAATTATGTGCTACCTTTCCTATAGGTCAAGCCTTGCTATAAATTTAAATATTTGAAATTACTCTAGCAGGTAATTTTTTATTCCTTAAAATCAGATATTGCAGCAGCTTAGTTTCCCTCTTACTTTGCCTCTTTTCCTTTTTTGTAGGTCCATTTATTTGAAACTTCAAAAGTTCTTTACATTAAAGCATTCTAATTTCCATTTAATGTGTTACTTTTACTTTGATGTTGCTTAGTTAATTAAAACCATTTGCAATCTCAGTGCTATGGAATGTGATTAGGAATGTCATATTTCTTAAGGTTATTTTGTTAACATTTTGCATACTGAATTTTGATCAAGTAGTAGATAGTATTTTGTTTATCCATCTGATTCTATGGTAATTGTAATAAAAATATAGCTCTAATTTAAATTAATAATTGATCTAGCAATCGGAAAACTAGCAAATCATCTTATTTAATTAGATGCTTTCATTACAACTGATGTGAAGAAATCTTAAAATATGCTTCATATTTCAGGAAATGTTAAGACATTTTAAACTTTGCCTATTGATTTGCTACTAGAGGATGGTAGACTGGGGAAGGGTAACTTTAGTGTGAAACTTCTATATAAAATGTGTTACTGTATTCTCTGAGACCCTACCCATAGATAATAGACTATTTTAATCCTATGCCCCTTTTTTGTTTTGTTCTAAACAAGGAATCTGCTGTTACTAGGTTACTGCAGTTTAAGACAGCCTGCCTTCGTCCAAACATTCCCTGTTTGTCAAATAAATAGTGAATAACTGGACAGTAGTCTTTGTGATGAAAATGATCTTCCAAAATGGTTTCTTCCACAAGTTATCCAAATATGTTTCTGCATAGTTAAGTAAACTAGTATCTCTAGGATAATGTATCTTAGCTACATGACATAAAGTGTGATGACATGTGATTAGGAATGTCTTATTTCTTAAGGCTATTTTGTTAACATTTTGCACACTGAATTTTGATCAAGTAGGAGCCAATAATATCTTATTTATCCATCTTATCATAGGGTAATTGTCATAAAAATATAATGGAATTATAATTTATAATGAAATTTTAAGTTTGTTAACTGTTTCATATTGCAGAATTAAGAATTAAAGCTGACCAATAACCTTAAATTCAGTAGCAATAAAGATGGCATTTCCAACAACTCTGGCTATATAATATGGGTGAAATTATTATTTGAGTTCCATCATGTGTCAAATTCCATGTGAAACTGATTTTCTTCTAAGACTGAACAAAGAAGAAATTGAATCCCTGAACAGACCAGTACAAACTCCAAAACTGATTCAGTATTAAGGAGCCTACTCACCCCAAAAAAAAGCCCTGAACCAGAGGGATTCACAGCTAAATTTCACCAGATGCACAAAGAAGAGCTGTTACCATTTCTACTGAAACTATTTCAAAAAAAACTGAAGAGGAGGGACTCTTCCCCAACTCATTGTATAAAGCCAGCATCATCCAGATACTATACCTGCAGATACACACACACACACACACACACACACACACAGAGAGAGAGAGAGAGAGAGAGAGAACTTCAGGCCAATATCCTTGATAAACATTGATGCAAAAATCCTCAACAAAATTCTAGCAAACCAAATCCAGCAGAACAGAAAAAGCTCATCTACACAATCAAGTAGGCTTTATCCCTGGGATGCAAGGCTGGTTCAACATATGTAAAAAAATAAACATGGTTCATCACATAAACAGAACTAAACCAAAAAGCACATGATTATCTCAACAGATGTTGAAAGGCTTTTAATAAAATTCAACATCCTTCACGTGAAAAACTCTCAACAAACTAGATATTGAAGAAACATACCTTAAAATAGTAAGAGCTATCTATGACAAACCCACAGCCAACATTATACGCAATAGACAAAAGCTGGAAAACTAACTGACACAAGACAGGCATGCCCTCTCTAACCCTGCTTTTCAACATAGTATTAGAAGTCCTGGTCAGGGCAGTCAGGCAAGAGAGAGAAATTATAGTATCCAAATTGGAAGAGAGGAAGTCAAACTATCCCTTTTTGCAAACAACATGATTCCATATCTAGAAAACCCCACAGTCTTAGCCCAAAACCTTATTTAACTGAGAGGCAACTTTTCAACAAAGTTTTAGGATACAAATTTAATCTACAAAAATCACTAGCTTTCCTATACTGTAACAACAGCCAAGCCAAGAGCCATCAGGAATGCAATCTCATTCACAGCTGCCATTAAAAGAATAAAATAGGAATACAACTAACCAAGGCTGTGAAAAATTTTTACAAGAGGATTACAAAACACTGCCCAAAGAAATCAGAGGTGAAGCAAATGAAAAAACATTCCATGCTCATGGATAGAAAGAAAAAATACTGTTAAAACTGCCATACTGCCCAAAGCTATTTATAGATTTAATGTTATCCTATCAAACTACAAATGACATTCTTCACAGAACTACAATAAACTATTTTAAAATTCATATCGAACAAAAAAAAACCCCACAAATAGCCAACACAATCCTAAGCAAAAAGAACAAAACAGACAGCATCACACTATCCAACTTCAAACTATACTAAAGGGCTACAATAACCTAAACAACATGGTATTAGTACAAAAACAGACACACAGACCAGTGAAACAAAACAGAGAGCTCAGAAATAAGGTTGCACATCTACAATCTTTGACAAAACTGACAAAAAGAAGCCATAGGGAAAAGACTCCCTATTCAATAAATGGTCCTGAGATAACTGGCTAGCCATATGCAGAAGACTGAAATTGAAGATTCCTTCCAACATCCACAAAAATCAACTCAAGATGGATTAAAACCCAAAAGTATAAAACCCTGGAAAACAACTTAAGCAATACCATTCTGGACATATGAACTGGCAAAAATTTCATGACTTAGACACCAAAAGCAGTTGCAACAAAAGCAAAAACTGGCAAATGCATCTAATGAAACTAAAGAGCTTCTACACAGCAAAAGAAACTATCATCAGTAAACACACAATCTACAGGATGGGGGAAGATATTTGCAAACTATGCATTTGAGAAAGGTCTAATAACCAGAATCAATAAGGGACTTAAACAAATTTAGAAGAAATAAAACAACCCCATTAAAAAGTGGGCAAAAGACCCAAAAAGATAATTTTCAAAAGACACGCATACTGCCAACAAGCATATGATAAAAAGGTCCATATCACTGATCCTTAGAGAAATGCAAATATCGCCACAATACCATCTAACATTAGTCAGAATTATTATTATTAAAAAGTCAAAAAACAGATATTGGCAAGGCTGTGGAGGAAAACAGAACACTTAGACACAGTTGGTGGGAGTGTAAATTAATTCAGCCATTGTGGAAAGCAGTGTGATGATTCCACAAAGACCTGAAAACACAACTACCATTTGACCCATGAATCCCATTACCGGGTATATACCCAAAGGAATATAACTTGTGCTGTCCTCAAGACACATGCACCTTATGTTCATTACAGCACTATTCACAATAGCAGAGACATGGAATCAACCTAGATGCCCAAAAGTGTTAGACTGGATAAAGGAAATGTGGTACATATACACCATGGAATACTATGCAGCCATAAAAAGGAATGAGATTATGCCCACTGCAAAAACACGGATGGAGCTGAAGGCCATTATCCTTAGCAAACTAACACAGATATAGAAAACAATGCCACATGTTCTCTCTTATAAGTGGGAGATCTATGATGCAAATGCATGGACACAAAGAGAGCAGACACTGAGCCTGCCTGAGGGAGGAGGCAGGGAGGAGAGAGAACATCAGAAAAAATAACTACTGGTTACCAGGCTTAGTACCCAGGTGATGAAATAATCTGTGCAATAAACCCCTGTGATAAGAGTTTACCTATGTGACAAACCTGCAAATGCACCCCTGAGCCTAAAAGTTAAAAAAAAATAATAAACTGCTTTTTGACAAATAAAGAAACCACAGTATGCAGTCCATGTTTATTTATATTATGCTGGTTGCCTATTCCTTGAGTATCTACATAAATTCTCATAATTTTAGAAGTTTGTGTTTCTAAATTTAAATCAAATTTAAAAATTTGGAGCTACCAAAATAAGTTTGAATATGGAAAGTATTGGGATGTTATCTCCTTATAATCATATGTAAACACTAGTTATGAATATACTTTTTTCAGTCATCCACCAATCATAATAACATAGTCTTTTTAAAATTATTTTTTTCAAGGATCATGCTGAAGTATTTGACTGATATCTTACACAAAGCCTCAAGGGAGAGAAAGAAAGCTAAAATGAGAAGCAACAGATATTTTAAAAGTATTGGTTACCTTTAGTGAACTCCAAAAAGCAACACAGCATTAGGAACTCTGTCCTCTGGAAAATCTTGGAGACATGAAGATGTCCCAACATGAACAGTCTTATTCTCTTCTAAGTGTCGTACCATACAGAACTTTAACTTAGGTAATTTACTTAATTAAATGAGTCAAACATTCAGATGTTTCTATATGAGCCTTACCAGGGCCCTACTTGTCGTCAGGTAAATTTCTGAAGAATGGAACAGAACAAAACTTCTATTATGTAGAGAAGAAAGTATCATGTTTCCAAAGGAAGAAAGAAAGAACGTAAAAGAGAGAGACATATAGAGATAGGGAGAGAGATGGAAGGCTGAGATAGAGGGAAGGAAGGAGGAAGGAGGGGAGGGAGGGAGAGAAGGGGGAACGGAGAGAATGAGGAAGTAAAGCTGATCACCACTCAAGTAGATTTAACATTAGAAAAAAAAAACAGCAACTGAGGATAGAAAATGCCCAAAGTGAAGGAGGTTTTTACAAGATTATGTGGTTTATGATAAACTATGGTAAAGAATGAAAGTTGCAGAATTAAAAGCTGTGAAATGGACTTTATTTTTCTTATTCTAATGGTAATGATGGAATTTCTGATCAAAAACTGTCTTAAAGAGAGTCAAATAACAGATGGGCTTATAAAGGGTTGGCCCTCTATAACCTATCACCCTTTTCAGGCACAACAAAATAAGCAGTTGTAAAAGCATCCACCTGTTACCTGCATGCAACAGAGCACTGACAAATCAGCCTTCTATCAAAGAATTATAGTCCTCAAAGTCTAAATGCCTACCTAGCCCTTTCAAATTATTGTATGTTCTGTTAGAAATCAGTTTTCTTTCTTGCCTTTCATGCATTATTATCTCATATTAGTTCAATTTTCCTTTGTCTTTCTTCTAGGTTTTTCATACTCACCCAATCTTTTATTTTATGAAGGCCTCTATTATTTCATATAATTATCACTACAATAATACAAACAAGTTTTTCAAACTTGTTTCTCAGTCTTCTTTTCTCCATGAGCTTGGTAATTAATTTATGACCATCATGTCTTTCATGAATCTAGTTCCATCCATGAACCATGAATATCCTCCTGTACTCATCATGTTTGACTCAAATCAGTTTCGTTAGTATTTTTGGCATCAAAACATGAAATAGAAATTATAGTATCACAACTATGTCCCATATCTTTATGAAATAAGGTGGCTTCCCTCGGAGCCACCAGTGCTGCTGTGTCATAAGATCTGATAGATACTCCCCTTATCATTATTTCTGAAAAAAACAAACTTATTTCAATTATACATTCTATGTGACTTGTGTTTTTTCCCCAAATGAAATTTCCCTTTACTTAAAATCTGACACATTTTTTATTCATTTGTTTCTACATTCATCCAAAATACACCAAGTTTTTTATATTGCCATGTTCGTTATAAAGACTGGAAATACGACATGAATAAAGAGGTCCTTTGCCTCATGAAATGATAAATCTACACTCTGGAAATGAAGACAAATTTTGAACAAGTAATTCTATGTGTGATAAATGCAATAACAAAGTGTGCTGTAAGTGCTTTGCTAACAAAAGAAGTCAAATTTGGTCCTAAGTTTTATATTAAGGAGATTTATTCCTATTTAATTAGATAAGAAACACTGAAGAAGGAAGAGGTCGCCATTAAGATAGCAGTCAGGACTGGGCGTGGTGGCTCTGGCCTGTAAACTCAGCATTTTGGGAGGCCGAGGTGGGTGGATCATAAGGTCAGGAGTTAGAGACCGGCCTGACCAACACGGTGAAACTCTATCTCTACTAAACATACAAAAATTAGCCAGGCGTGGTGGTGCCCACCTGTAATCCCAGCTACTCAGGAGGTTGAGGCAGGAGAAGCGCTTGAACCTGGGAGGCGGAGGGTACAGTGAGTCGAGATGGTGCCACTGTACTCCAGCCTGGGTGACGGATTGAGACTCTGTCTCAAAACAAAAAATAACAAAACAAGAAAGATTGTAGTCAGGATTGACTACATACAAGAGTCCGTAGAAAATAAAAATCAGGGTTACTTATTAAAAAATTATTACCAATTTTAAGACTGCAATAGCATATCATTAAACCAAGTGTGGGAGCCCCAAAATGTGAGGTCCTGTGTGAATACACACGTCACATGCCATGAAGTCAGCCCTCATGCCTATGAAGCATCCAGGTTTATGTGTCAAGCAGGCAGTACAGTATTCAAGTCTGGTGCTCTAGAGAAATATCTTGTTAGAGACATTTGCAAGTTGTGACAGATTAAACATGGCCATGAATTGTCACCCTAAGAAAATCAAGAAATAGGGTTTACCTTCCTCTTTGAATGTGAGCTGCCTCTATGATGGTGTAATCAATACAATGATGTGAAAGTGATATTGTGGTAGTTCTAGGCCTAACCTTTAAAAGTAATGCTTTTTCTCTCTTGAAATGCTCACAGTTGGGACACTTTACTCCAGAACCCAGAGGCTAAATGGATATTCACTTTTAGATGACAGCCCTAGCTGTCTTAGCCAAAAGGCAGCATCAAGTATCACCCATGTGACTGAGCCATTTAGATGTTCCAGTGCAATTGAGCAGAAGAACCACCCAGCTGAACCTAGCCAATCCACAGAACCATAAGAGATAATGAAATTGTTGTTTTAGGCCATGAATTTTGCAGTGATATACAGCAATAATTACCAAAACAGAAATTAGTGAGGTGCCAAAACAACAAAAAGCTAAAAAGCCTGGTATTGGCTTTGGACCTAGAAATCAGGTAGGAGATACTATATTGCAGACTGCTAGTGAAAAATGAAAATATAGGGATGAAAATGTAATTTGATGCTGGAAAGGGGGAGGAGAGCTTACGTTTTTTGTGGAAACACACAAAAAATAGAAAATTAAGCAAGAGAGATTTTTTTTTTATTTTGCTGAGTAGCTTAGCATGTAGATTACTGAAAGTGCCAACTGTTTTATGTCAATAAGGTACACATAGAGATTTTTCTTAATAAATACACATTATTTTTTAAAAAATAGCTTTCAAACAGGATCTAGAGAGAGTATTTCTTAACTAAGACTTGTTGGGAATTTTTCTTATTCCCAATCTCTCTCAACAAAAGTCTCTCAAAGTAGGTTTGAGAGAAATTACTTTAGGACAAATATCAAATCAAATCCAAGGCACTCTCAGTAAATATGCAGTTTCAAAGTCAAGACCTCAGATATGTGACTAAAAGAACTTTTTGTTAAAAACTCAGGAAGATTTGACATTTGTTAAGAACTCCAATGTTTCTCTTTGAAACTTTCTTCTAGCTAACGGGGCTTCTAAAACTCTGTCCAAAGTAGGGAAAAGCGTTTTAGAAAGAAATTTTGCCGTTACTTTTGTCTAGGAAGATGGCTTATATTTTTATACTCAGGAAAACCACCAAGTATCTATAGGAATTGTACTGGCTTGTACAAAAAAAAAAAGTGGTAGTTTAAAATTAAGAGATCTTTGAGATACCCAATTTTCAACAAAAAGAACACATTCTGAGAAAATCATTCAGCTACACATGTGCACTCTTTCTTAGTTAAAAAGGAAACCCAAATGGAAGAGCCAGGAGCCCAGAGGAAAAAGCTAAGAGGCAAAGAAAATCAACCCAAGAAAGCTGGAAGAAACTCTAATCAAGGAACCAACATCTGCTCACTTAAATTTCAGGATGTTTATGAACCAGTGACTGCTATTTGCACTGTAGTTTTGGAATGCATGTGTCTATCAAATTCTGTCCTTGTCTCACTATTACTTACTGAGTTTGTGGGGACCAGATAACTTGTTTTCTAGTCATCTCTCTTCCTCTCAGGAGGAGCCCAAAGTGCCGCATTCACACCTGAACCTGATTTAGATAATGAAATGCTGGACACTGAACCTAATGCAGTCACAAATTGATTGAGGGTCATGAAGTGGTCAGGGTATTTTGCATGTAGAATGAATTTAAATAATTTATGACTGAGGGATCACTCTTGTGGGCTTAAGGTGACCAAACAAGTTTTATTACTCTTTCCATCAACATGTGGCATTTATTTTCATTCCCTCTTGAATCTGGGTTGGCCCTGTGACAGCTTAACAAATAGAATGTGGTAGAAGTGATGATATACCAGTTACAGACACATTTTTTAAGAGGATCTCACCATCTATTTCCCCCTCTAGGGTTTCTCACTCTTGGAACAATTCTTGGAACTGAGCCATCATGCTGTGAGAAACCCAAGCCACATGTACAGGACACATGTTGATGAGCCAACTGACAGTCTCAAGCAAACTCTGCCAATAACCAGCATCAAATGCTGCCATGTGAATGGAAATCTTGGCTGTCTCAGCACAGTTGAGCCCACAGATGATGCAGCCAAATCCAATTTTATATGAATAAAGCAACCGTGTTTAGTCTGGTCAACACCAAGAAGAGTGAGAAATAATAAAATAGTTAAGCCAGTAAATTTTGGAGTGGTCTCTTATAAAATAATAGATAATTAAAATAGGAATCAGCTGTGTATAGAAGTTAATGAAACCGTGAGATGGCTGAGACAATAAATAAGTGATATGAAAGAAAAAGGGCTTAGTCTGTTATCTGTTACATAAATTCCATAGACTGGGTAATTTATAAAGAAAATAAATTAGTTGCTTACAGTTCTAGAGGCTGATAAGTCCAAGAGCATGGTGCTAGCATCTGGTGAGGTCTTCATGCTGTGTCATCTCATGGCAGAAGAGTAGGAGGACAAGTGAGTACCTGCAAAAGGGAACGTATGAGGTGCTGAGCTGGCTTTATTACAACGTGCTTTTGAGACAACTAGGGATTCTGATGATAGGATCTTAATCCATTCATAAGGGTGGTGCCCATAATTTGATTACCTCTTAAAGACCCCACATCTTAATACTTTTACAATGGCAATTAAATCTCAACATGAGTTTCAGTAGAGATGAACATTCAAACCATACAGGGGTTAGAATAGAATTCTAGGAATTCCAAAATTGCCAAAGAAGACAGCTACAGAATCAGTGACATATGTTTATAAAAGTAAAAAGAAATCCAGAACAGTCAGTGATCTGTGAAACAAAGGAAGAGAGTGACCGAAGATGTGAGTGCCAATGAGAGATGAAATGACATACAGCTAATAGTTACTTGTTCCATTAAATAACATAGAAGATAAAGGTGGCCATAGCAAAAACAGAATTTCCAACTGTTAGGGAGGAAGTCAGACTGAAATCAGAGAGGTACCTGAAGAATGACAGGGAATAAATAGAGAGGAAAAGAGAGTATAGGTTCTTTTGAAGAGCAAGGAAAGGTGGCATGAAGAAACTTATTATCTTTTTCTCTCTGGTTCTCATTCTCACTGGGTGTGGGTGGAGGGGGGTAGGTGGGGAGAATGAGAAAGAGAGAGAGAGGTGGAGAGAAGGAAGAAGAGAGGGAAATCTTGAAACATTAAAATTATCATTAAATGGTGACAAGAAAAAATATATAAAAGATATGTAAGAGAAAAATATTAATAATATTTAACTATTTCCAGAAAGGATCCTCAAACCAAAGAACATCCATTTAGTCACTATGACTATTGTTCAAACACAGAGTAACCTCAAAATAACACTTGCTCTCAAGCAGACTTTGTAATAGCCGAATAATCATGGATTCAAAGGAAATTATTTCCCCGACGTGTCAAAATGGACCTGTTTAAATCTTTAAAATTTTTAGACAGTTTCTTTCTTCTAAAGTGAACAATGGTATTTACCTTTTGGGTAGAATATGCCTTATTTTCTGAAGTATTGCTTGAGTAATATTAACAATTTAGGAAATGTCTACTTGCTGATATGCGACTATACAAAATATTTGCTTGACAAACTTCTGAGGGCTCTGTAAGATTGTGGGTGATATCAGATAATGTCCTTCCCAAATGTGTCTGATCGTCAGTGAATTTACGTACATGCATAACAGTCTCCTGGGAGGAGAATGGCTTGTACCTCTTTCTCTCTCTGAGTGTTTCAAATATATGGAAGCATGTTTCATGAAGTATCATGGAATAGCAAAGAAAACCAGCACCAAAAGGGCAAACAAGGCAGGGAAAGGTGCTAGACCAATGACTTGGGATCAACACAGGACAGGATTAGAGAGAAGAGCTTCCTGTGCAAACTATGTGGCTTGATGCAAGAAGCTATCCTGATCTAGATGCCCTGGTACTGTGGGGAGCAACCTTGGAAAAATTACTGAGAGGGTGTGAAGTGAAAGACATGTTGCACCACTGGCTAGTAAGTCATTCTTCCGAGTGAAGGCAGTTGTACTACATAAACCTTCAAAAAGGGAGATGCATCCTCCCTTGTTCCTGGCAATCTTGCATTTGAGGAAATCAGTATGCTCCAAGTTGAGTGAGTCAGGCCCTGGTCACAAAATGTCAACGGTGCCAGATTTTAGCAATCTTGGAGTTATCATAAAGTCCTTTTTTTTTTCATTAATTTAGGGAGCACCCTCTGGTTTATAATGATAAAATCATAGCATCCATATGTAGGAAGAAATGTATTTTCCAATCCATTATGGTTTTCAGGGGATGAACAGAATTGCTAGTGCTATATGTGAAAATAATGCCACACCTTTAAGAATGTAAGTGAAAAGGAAGTATCTAAGGCACTTAGATTTCAGATAAATTTGAAATTTAGAAATGCTTTAAAATATGGGTAAATGCTCCAAGTGTGAGTTTGCAGAAGAAAATTCCAGTGTTTTCAGCACTTTTCTTATGTAAACACCAAGTAAGACACAGAGGTAGTTAACAACAAACTGACTCCTATAGGGGGCACATGGCAACATATTCAAGCTATGTACAAAGCATTCGAGGTAGGGGCATGGAAAAATACTGAGGCACTGTGTATGTTATTTGTGCATGGAATGAAACTCCTTGACCCTGAAAACAGCACAGGGAGTGGAGTGTGTGGTGTGATAAGGAACGCTAACAACAGCCTCCTGAGAATGCAGCTTGAATGTTGTGCAAGGTCACAGGTGCCTCAGCAACCCACCTCAAAAGACCTTCTAGTAGATGTTTGTAGTTAACACAAGCCCTTTCCATAAGTACTTAGTGGACGAATGCTGTGGCAGACTCTCTGGAAGAGTTACCCCCTGGCACCAGCTCAGCTGGAAGTGTCTGTGTACTTTCTTCACGGTGTTCACTGCAAGCTATAAGCTCTGCAACTAGCTACGATCACCTTGAATTTATGTGTGAAGGTGGAGAGATAATCAGTTTTCAAGGAATCCCAGTAAGGGACAATCCTGACTCCCATCAGGAGGACGAGACACATTCGTAAGATATCAGGCTGGGTTATCACGGGTCAAAAGATGACCAAAGAGCACAAAGTATTTTTTCCAAAACAGTGCAACAGCTATTTAAGGCTATTCGGTGCACTGTAGAGCCTGGAGCTCCACACCAGCTTATGCTCTTAATTCAGCAGGAATGCCCTTGGTTTCCTGATCGAGGAACCTGAGATTTAGATTTATGAGAGCACCTGCAAAGAGGCTATGAGCAAGGTCATTTTACTAATGTTACTGTTTTGACCCCCTGGGCTCTGGTGCGCTCTGCGTTGTATCCTCTTTACCAGATTGTGGTGAGTCAAACTGCCCATCTTGTCCACCTGAGGGGAATTCAGGAGATTTAAAGAGAAGGAAAAACAGGAACCAGAACCACAGAGAGAGACTTTTCTCCATGCTTCATTCCCTTCTATGGGGAATAAGAAAGAGGTTTTTCCTAGTGAGGATAAGGACACACCGTAGCCTTTTCCTCCACCCTTAAACGGACCTGCATCTGTTGGCACTGCTCAGGCAACAGCACCTCCCCTCCCCCTTGAGAAGACTGGAAGCTGCTGAAGGGACAGTTCTTGGTTAAGATCCCCGGTTAGCGAACATCTATATGATTGGGTGGCCGTGTCCCCTTAACAAACTTCCCTGCTGGAAGGGTGCCTCCAGGAAGGAAGGAAAGTGGCTGATTATGACTGTCTTCCTAAAATGCAAGTCCTCACTCCCTACTTCCAGCATCAGCCTTTCCAGGCTTGTCTTTTTTCTGTTTCCCTGGAGTATAAGGAACGTTGCACGCTGCCTCCTGGGCTTTATTCCAGATAGTTCTGGCTTTCTTGCTGCCCGCAGAGGCCTGGGGCAGGAGGGTTGCTAAGATACCATGGAGTGCCCATTTAGACACTGGCAGTCTAGGCGAGTTGCCCCTTTCTGGGTTTGCGGTGACAGAGGCGAGGCCAAGAGGCACAGACCGAGTCCCCGGGTAGCTGCAGGCAGCTCCAGCCCAGTCCTGAGAATCCTCCTCGCCATGGTCACGCGCTTTAGTAACTGTGCCCAGAAAGTGGTCTGCTGCTTGCTGCGCTGCTTTTCCTACTTCTGCCCTTCCCTGCCACCCCTCGCATG